>OVAX01000193.1:0-109538 GCA_900406405.1 Lepidium africanum
TCCGACGGAACCATATTCCGTCGGAAATTCCGTCAGATTTAGCTACCTTTTCTTGTAGTGATGGTCTATAAATAGAAGGGCATGTTTTTCAAATAAGGCATCTACTTTTTGGCACTAGACATTAAGCAATATACTGTACTCGGCAATCATCCTATTCGTAATACATTTTTTTTTCTCCAAAGCTCTAAAAGAATCTTTGTCTAATCTTCCATCTTTTAATCAAAATCGTAAACTTAACTCTTTGTGCTAGACCCGATTCAAACACCTCATATCAAGAAAAAGAATAATACATTGAACCCCTAAGATGACAATTTCCCACTAATACATCCCATTTAATATAGAGACATAAATTATATTTTTGGTCGAAAAAAAAGTTAAATTTTTGGTTTTTTGCAACCAAACAAGCTACACCATATAGTCGGTGGTTATTATTTCAAACGTCTTAACATGTGAAACATACTTATGGGCTAGTTTTTGTTCTTATCTCATTTCTACCCATGCATGTGGTGCATAATTCAATAACTCCATACATGTTGATCTCTTTCTTAATCATTTGAGAGCTATCAAACACTCATATAATATGTAAAAGATAAACTAAGTCAAATTCGTAATATTTGATGTTATTTTCAATGTCAAAACAAAAATCTAAATTGATTGTGGCCTTATGTAAAATATGAACTTTGAGATGGGCTAATCTTATTTACCCTATATTAAGCCTAATTTTCTTTATAATTTCATCCTAATTAAGCTTCTTTTTTTTGTCAACCGCCTAATTAAGCTAACCAAACCAACAATACATTCATTTCTCTATCTGGATCAAATCAACATATTGGCTTTTCGAGAAAGTTGAAATAAATCCAAGAACATACTGCACTTAAAATCCAATATTACATCTTATATATTATTTGCGAAGTAATTTTTGTTAAAAAACTTACTTGTCAATACCATGTTTAATTTTGACATGATTGATTACAAAGTTATCCTAACATTAAATTACTAAATTATTCTCACATTAAATTTTGTTTACTTTTACTTAAATAATAACTTAATTTTTTGGTTTTATATATAAATACACTTAAAATTCGTAATTAATATTGAAATTTATATATAAAAAATTAAACTTCATAAATCCATATAATTATTGTTTTTACTTAAACTTTTTTTAATTTTATCTTTGATAAATCCTATTCCTATTTGAATATTATCATAAACTTTGATAAATCCTACTCCTATTTGAATATTATTTTTTTAATAACTTATTTCTTTTGGTAATATAGATCATTACAATTAAAATTAGTAATTAATATTAAAATTTATATATAAAAATATTAAATTTCGTAAATCCATATAGTTATTGTTTTTACTTAGGTTTTTTTATTTTATCTTTGATAAATCCTATTCCTATTTGAATATTATCATAATCTTTGATAAATCCTATTCCTATGTGAATATTATTTTTTCTTCTATATAAAGCATACATGATCAATTGTTAATCCATAATAAACTCTTATTCACCATAAACATTCATTAAATTTACAATTTTCGTCACAAAATTTTTACTATTTTTTTCTCCTTTACATGTCGATCATGAAAAATTTAACTACTCCATTTGTTTTCATCAGAGAAATCAATCTAATATTAGATCGATATAAAATTAGGGTGAAAATTATAAGAGTATGGAGAGCATTCAAATCAATTGAGATGGTTTTGATCGACGAAGAGGTTAGTAAAAAAAAATTATTGATTGTATTTACATCTTAGTTATTATCGATTTAAATATTAAAGTTGATTAATACACATGGTGGAAGTTATTATCGATTGAAATATTAGAGTTGACTAATACACATGATGGAAAATTATGTTATTTCCAAACATAAAAAATAATTAAAAAATAAAAATAAATCCGACAAAAAGAAAAGTAAAACAATCTATATGTGATTTTTCAAAAAAAGCTAATGTGTCAACTCCACGTTTAATTTTAACGTGGTTGATTACAAAGCTGCTCTTCATATAAAATTTTACATTAATCTAAAATAAATTCGTTTTTAATTTAACTTTTTTTATAAAAAAATTTCACAGAAATATAATTATCACTTAAGTTTTAAAATTATCCAGAAAATCCCAAAAATAGATAAGAATAACTTTGCTTTGATTTAATACTATTGTAAACTATAATGAGATTTAATTTGTATTTAGTTTAATTTTTATTCTCTTAACTTTTTTTTTAAAATTAGCTTTATTTAAAAACATGAAACTAATTTTGCTGTAAAATACATTTTGGAAATAAAAACTTACAAAAATAGTTATGATGTATTTTAAATCTGTGAATTTGTATTACTTTATATATTATATCGCTATTTTTTTGTCAACATACCATAATGCAACAGGTAGAAATCGAACCATGCTACCAAGTCATTAGCTGGATCATCCTAACCACAACACTAAGAGCAATTTGGCTGCTGCTATTTGATTTGGTTGGCAATATTATGCTACTTTTTGTTATTACATATCATATCTTTATACAAAAATAAATTCATGTTATATAAAATAAAAGTTTCAAAAAAAGTTAGTATACAAAAGTATTAACAACATATTACATAAGACATTATTTCCAGAGATCCCTTATTCCTATGTGTTTATTATTTTTGAGAAAAATAATCTACAAAATAGTAAAATGTTTGTCTATATTTCTATCTTAAACTCATATGCTTAAAAAACTAAAATCAATATAAAGTTTTTAAAAAAATTTAAATTCACATGTTATTGAAAAATAAAGAACAAATGTAGAAATTCATGTAAATTGTCAATTGACTATACCAATAATATTTTAATGTTTTGGAAAAAATTTCTATAACATTTTCATGTATAATATGATTTGTCAAATGTGATGTTAATGAAAGAAAATATTATAATTTTTTTAATAAAATTGATAATATTATATTTTATGTTTAGAAATTTTGTTTATGAAAATTTATTTTCACATATCAATTTGATTTTATCTTTAAGTGTTTTGTCTAATATAAATTATTAAAAGTAAATTACTAATTTACAAAATAAAAAAGTTTAAAATATTTATGCCCGCACTCATGGGCGCGGGAAAGTTTGTTTCTTGTAAAGATGTTTTTCTAATGGGCTTTCATTAGTGATTCGGCCCGATAACGTTTTTAACTGGGCTGAATAATTAATAATGCAAGGAGTCCAGTTATTTCTAAAAAGACGCGTTTATATTAGTGAACCACAAAGAGAAACAAATTTCAACATCCGCGATAGAAAAGGGAAATTAATTTGGTGTATAATGTATAATCCTGAAAGGTAAGTCAATTCAAAATAAAATGTCTAAATACAGGGACTTAAAACGCAAATAAATGAGAATGCTGAGCATTACCTTAAGAGTAAAGTACCAGAGAACGGAGAGTGACGTTAACCCGACCGTTGAAAGCACCCTTTCAAGTCGCCGCCGGTGACTCAACCGCCGTGGCAAAATTTCAACAGCCACCATTTTCCTTCTTAGAAAGATCTTTTACTTGAAGAAACCATCAATTGCTTAACCCATCTCTTTACTCTCTTCCAGGTTTTCTTTATTCTTTAAAAATATATATGGCTTTCTCAATCTCCTGTTATTTGCTTTTTCCGATAAATCAAAGTTTCGGTTCCTTTGCTCAGATTGGTTGCAGATTATTTTCATATTTTATATGTTTTGTGTCACGAGCTTTGGTAAAGATGTGAAAGAGATTAGTGTTAGAGACGAAGGTTGTATTGATCAGTCTAATGTTCGATCTGTTTCGTTATCTTGTCTGGGAGTGTTTTGCTTTAATTACAAATCTGTAATATCATTAGTTAAAAGTCAGGGAATTGTCTGAATGTAGCAGTGTCTTAAATGTGTATCTCTGTGTGTTGTTTCTTAATCGTATTAGACTTTTGATTGAGTCCTTTTCTCTGGTGAGATATCAATAAATGAGAAATTAGGCATTAATAGTTTTGATTTTATCTGAAATTGGTTGTTTGCTCGTTTGTGTAGAAGTAAGGAAACTGATTTGGGGAAGGGTTTTGAATGTTCAGGGTAAGATCTTGTATGAGATGATTTGCTAAGAGGAGTTGTAAGTCTCTGTGATCGGGGAACTCGATATGGAGGAGACTGAAACAAAGGGGAGAGTCAATCTAGAAACAGAAAAGGCTTGTATATCTGTTGAGAGGATAGAGTCTACCTTACTCTCATCATTTGTGAAGAAAGGAAAAGAAACAGTACATAAGAGAAACTGTAAGCATAATACGCGTAAAACCGAAGAAGAAATCTGTTCGAAATCTAGCAATAAGAAGTACTCTCGAGGATGGATCCATTGTGATGACATGGAAGAAGAAAAGGGTAAGAAAACAAGGAAGAGGAAAAGTAAGAGACAACAAAAGAATGATAAGGTTGAGGTAGATGAAGCATTACGGTTGCAGAGGCGAACAAGGTATTTGCTAATTAAGATGAAGATGCAGCAGAATCTTATTGATGCATATGCAACGGAAGGTTGGAAAGGTCAGAGGTACAAAATTTTGAATTTCTTCTCTAATGACTCAAGGTTATTCGTTCTGAATGCTTAATTTGGCGTTACGGAAGGGTTTTAGTAGGTTTGTTTCTGTCAGTATGTCGGTCCACATCTTTGTTTTACATGTCTAACCTTTTCTGTTTCCATATTGAATGAACATTCCTATGCTTTCCTTCGGCCCTGATTGTTTTAGATGTAAAAAACTGAACTTCGATTTTGCATTTGCATTTACATGTTTATAGTATTCTAATCATCATTAGTAAAGGTCCAAGTGGATATGCAAATGATTACATGGAAAGAGACAATCATAGCCTTATTTAGTTGTAAACAATTAATGTTGATGGACTCTGTATCGTGTACTCTTTAGCCGGGAAAAGATAAGACCAGATAAGGAGCTTGAGAGAGCACGAAAAGAGATCTTAAACTGCAAGCTTGGACTACGCGATGCCATTCGTCAACTGGATCTGCTTAGTTCAGTGGGAAGAATCGAAGAGAAAGTGATGGCTCCAGATGGTTCTATTCATCATGACCATGTAAATAAATCTCTATATTCGCATGCACCAGACATTTTTCTCTTGAATAATACTGAAGTTTTCACAGGAAAATTGCCTGATGGTGTTCAACTTTTTGTAGATATTTTGTGCGGAATGCAATTCTCGAGAAGCTTTTCCAGACAATGATATTATACTTTGTGATGGAACGTGTAATCGAGCATTTCACCAGAAGTGCCTTGACCCTCCTTTGGAAACAGAAAGCAGTATGTTTAGGATATCTATTACATATGCGTATACAATATCTTTAGAGAGTTTATAAAGTGTGGCTTCTCCACCTAATACTTATTTAAAAATAATACTGGTTTTAATTCAACAGTACCTCCTGGAGATCAGGGCTGGTTTTGCAAATTTTGTGATTGCAAAATGGAAATCATCGACACAATGAATGCTCAAATTGGAACCAATTTCCCTGTGGACAGCAACTGGCAGGTAAACCGTTGACAAGTAACAGAGTGCTTTATTTTGTTTGAACGTGAGATAGCGAGACTTCAGTATCAGAACTCTGAATTAATCTTTTAGTTTTGTAATATTTTTACTTCTTCTTCTTTTATGATAAGGACATCTTCATAGAAGAAGCTAATATTCCTATCGGATCTGAAGCTACACTTAACAATGAAGCAGATTGGCCTTCGGATGACTCTAAGGATGATGATTATGACCCTGAAATGAAGGAAAACGGTGGAGGTAGCTGTAGCAACGTTAGTGGTGATGGTGGTGGTGATAATGATGAAGAAAGCATTTCAACTAGCTTATCTTCTGATGGTGTAGCGCTTTCAACAGGATCATGGGAAGGCCATAGACTTAGCAATATGGAGGAACAATGCGAAACAAGTAATGAAGAAGCTGTATGTGGGCCAAGACAGAGGAGTACTGTTGACTATACAAAATTGTACTATGTGAGTATCACCATATCCATGGATGTTTAAAAATTCCTTAAACTGTTGGTATGCTTCACTTTGTTATTATGATTCGTTTGGTTGTAAATTTCTGTTTTTTACTTTTCTGTTTCATTAGGAAATGTTTGGAAAGGATGCAGTTTTGCAAGAGCAAGGTAGTGAAGATGAAGATTGGGGTCCAAATGACAGACGGAAAAGAAAAAAGGAAACAGATCTAGCAAGCATGCTTGTATATGAAAGCAGTAAGAAAGATCAAGATGTAGAAATCCCAGAACAGAGTGAAAGAGATTCTGTCTCTGTGGAGGATAAAGGAGGTCGAAGGCCGATGTTTAGACTCCCAAGAGGTGCAGTTGAGGTGTGAAATTGCTTCTTCTCGGTTTTATATCTGATTTATGTGTAGTTAACTAAAGAAAAAAAGTAAAAAGAGAAAGAAAATCCCATTACTAAGTTTGAAACTATTTGCATAATGTACCAGAAGCTACGTCAGGTGTTTGCAGAAAATGAGCTTCCTTCAAAAGATGTGAGGGATAGTCTTTCACAAGAGCTGAGTCTTGATCCAGAGAAGGTAACAGTGGAACCTTATGAGGCTCATTCATATAGCTAATGGTCCTCTGGTTTTCTTAATTTTACTTGGTTCTTCGTGTACTTATATTTCATATTTTCAGGTCAACAAATGGTTTAAAAATGCACGGTATATGGCACGGAGGAATAGGAAGGTATACTAAGTCGTTACCAAATTATCGCTATTACTTGCTTCATTCACACCTATTATCAGTGTATGTATTTCTTGAAAGACTAAACTCACTATAATGAGGTGGATCATTTGGCCATTCTTTTAATATAATAGACGGAGAGCGGGAAACAACCTGAAGATTCCAAGACAGTATCTGGCGGAGACTCAGGACCAGAAGCAGTCGTGGAGAACAACACAGATACAAATGAAGTTCAAGATACTTTGGACGAGACTATTCCTCCCGGATTTAATGATTTCAGTACAGATCAGAAAACTAACTCTCCCAGTGATAACAACCAGAAGGAAACTCAACAGGTCAATGTCTCCTTCCCTACACCCACAGATGAAAGTCAACAGTATCTGGAACATAATGACTCTTCTTTCCCTCTATTGGTAAGATATCAATTAGCCATTCTGCCAAAACGAGTTCGTATAACATGCCTATTAAAGTTTTAGATTAATGAAAGTTATTTGTCTGCTTGTGTTTTAGCCACATGAAGAGCTAAGCAGCGAAATGAGCTTAAAGACAACTGTACAGGAGAATGAAACAGAGAACAAAATGACAGAAGAGGAAGAATTCGTAGCAGTAATGGAGATGCTTTGTAGGACAGAAAACAAGTTACTAGACGTGACTCAGAGGCTTGAGAGATTTAAAACACCTAAAGGCCGGAAAAGGTTAGGGAAGTCTTCTTCTTTACTTGAAGAAGACTCAGTAGTATATGTTCCAATAGCAGAGATCAAAGAGAAAAGAGATCCGTTGTAGAAGTTTTGGTGTTTTTAGATTCTTTGAGTACTTAGTCTAAAAATACCTCATGTAGTTTTTGTATTATTTAGTGCGTCATTTAAACTTCGGATAAATCCAGTGAAAAATACGTAAACTGGATTTTTTTTTTAAATAGAATTTTAATTCTTTGTTTTAATAGTACATTTTTTATTTTGTAGAAAGTAGAAACTACTGAGTAATCTCTGTTCATCAGTCAAAAAAACAGCTTTGGTAAAGTCATCTGTGCTTTTTAATTTTTATAAACTTTTCTTTATGTGTTTGATTTGAATTTCAATGGATTTTTAGGTATATAATTTTGAGATTTTATGATGGAATCTGCATATACTTTTTTTAATAGAAAACCATCAGACGTTTTGTAGCTCAAATAAACCTGAAAATAGTAACCTCTTCACATACAATACATAAAATGGAAGTGGAAATTAAATTAGAAATTGAGAAGACAATTTGGATCATTAAAGGCTGCGATTGCCATTTGTATTTTAGCCTCTACTGCATTGATTTCTTCTTCATCCACCTGCAAATACACCAATTTACAATAATTAGATATGAATTTATTCCAATATATTGGAATTTCAACAACATATCTAATATGTGTCCTATAGATATAAAGTAAACTAAAATAATTATTTTACACTATATCTTTTGAAAAATAGACAGATAAAGACAGTTTGAAAATGAAATGACTTTTTGATTAATAAATGATTAGAGTAAAGATTTCACCAACTTTCCATGACTGGTCTAGAAGACCACAAATCACTGTATTTATAGCGTCTGATTAGATTATATTTTGTTAAGCAAATATTATAAATGTGGGCGAAAACAACATTAATTATTTACTATATTCATTTGTTAGACTAGATTTATCCTCCTTAATAAAGACAGAGATATGATAAAACTATAACAAAACTAATAAATATGAATATATGAATCAAATTTCGTCGATAATTGTTTTTTTCAAATTGTTTCTTTGAAGTAATAAAAATATTTACTAAAATGATTCCTTCCATTACTAGCTTGATCTTAGGTTAAATCATCGCATTCATGATATAACCAATCAAAATTGGACAAAATTTTCTAGAAATAACAAAAACAAAAATTGATAACCGTCCATTAATGTCATTGTTGTCAGCATATACTATTGTTAAATTGACTAAAGTATTATCATAAGGTTTAGTGTTGGAACACTCACGTGCTAAAACCGATAAGTGAGAAAAAGACAAACGTTGAAGCGTATGAGGTTATAAATTAGCCACGTTTTTCTTGTGCAGCTACTATACGTTTGGACGACGCTTTATGCGACACGATGCACTTAAGAATTCATAAACAAATTTCATTATTTTATTAGTATAATTTTGTTTAATTTAATGTGGCATTAAGCTTTTATGAGAATCTAACCATAAACAAAAGTCAAGGGTAAATTCAAAAGAAGTGATGGGCTCGAGGCCACCTCAATAATTGGAACTCTAATTGATTGTTTAGGGTTATTATATTCTCGTAATTAACAAATAAAATTAAACTTAATGGTGTAATGTGAATTAAGGTCCACAAAATGGAGACAGGTGGGAACAAAGTAGTAATTAAATGGGTCCTTCTAAAGGTTACCCTTTGAATTTGGTAGTGATTTTTCCAAACAAAAGTAGTTTTGAATTACATTTTTAAATATTGTATTATGTATAAGGAAAACTTATTTTCTCTAACCAAAAAAGAACAATCAGCTTTATTAAAGCACTAAGTAGTATGTTTTTTATTCATATAATTAATTGATGGAGTACACCTAATTAAGGATTTGTCTACGCTCCTAATTTTTTTAACCATTTTTTCTCCAATTTTTTTTAACCATTTTTTCTCCAAAATTACAAACATATATAAGTATATTATTATATTTTCATTTAGTATAAAAAGTTTGAACAGTTGGGACATGTAAATGGATAAACATTTTTGGTTGGTGAGTTTATATTCCGACAAGTGCCTAAAACTACTTTTACAGCTAGCTAATTACAATTAGCATTTTAATCTAAAATTGTTTATTAAATAGAATCTTATGAACTGATTGCACTATCATATCCTTTCAATCACATTTTGGCTCCACCACTACAAATTGAGCATCAACCAGAATATGACAAAAGAAAAGTTTCTAAATGCATCTAGATTTGTATTTGTATATCGTATTACCAAATAAGGCATACATTTATGTAAAAAAAAAATCTGATATATATTTGTTGGTAAACCGAGATGTTCTAGTTTCTAGGTGTCTACCAATTTCGACCAGTAGAATTTTGTATCATCCGCTATAGCAGACTGGAATCTTCGACACTGATAATCGATGCATTATCACCTTTCAACCTTACATTTTAAGGACTAGATAACTCCATATGAATACTCAGAAGAGTGAATTCAACCCTAGACTTTATAATTAAATTTTCGAAAATAATATATAATAATTTTAAAAGAGGGAAAGGGACAGAAAAAGAACCTGGAGAAAGAGAGTAGAGGAGAGACGAGAGGAGAAGGAAGAGAAGCTAGTGGTAAGAATGTTGAGATCTAAAGACTCCAACACTTTACATAGCTGCAACATTGTTTCTCTTCTCTTGCTACATGTTATGCAGACCACTACTGTCTTCTCTCCCATCCATGTCACATTCATCTGTTTTTATTTCATAAATATTAATTTTGAAAAAATTAATAAACAAAAGAAATGTATATTAAAATATACAATCAAAAATGACATACTACTTACTTCAAGAACTTCAATTGGAGAGTATTGTACCATAGTATTGTAACTCATCTGCTTGAACTTCTTTGATACATTCATTTCTGAGAAATCTTGTAGCTGATTTTCAGCAAAATTATTGATGCAATCGTAATCTCTTATCGGATTTTCTAGTATCATCGACGGCGATTCGAGATTTCTGATCTCTTCTTCTAGCTTCTTCTCTTGATCAATAAGTTCTTGCATATAATTGATTGAATCTTTGATGACAGAGGCTTTGTCCAACTAAACATATATACATTGCAAATCAATATTTTAATTAAAACAAATCATTATACGTATCTATTATATATACTAATTAGTGGACCAAGATATATATTTTGTTTTGGCTTGATCTGATTTATTAAATGATCCATTTTATTTAATGTTGGTTGGGATATTTCATTTCACTAGATTGAATAATTTTATCTGTTGACGCAAGAAAATCATGCTGGTGAGTTGTGACGATACAGTTTTGTTTATTAAATTATTGACATAACAAATTAAAAATTAGAGAGTTGATTAAGACCTTGCTAATATTGGGAACAACAGATCGGAGAGAAAAGAGTCTTTGATTAAGCTTTTGTCTTCTATTTCTCTCAGAGACAACGTTCTTTGAAGAAGCCGGCGAAGTTGCTGCTCCGTCCGGCGAACTCGACTCACCGGAACCAGAAAAAGCTTCCTCCATCGGCCAACTAAATTTATAAATCAAAAACAATTTCAATTTAAAACTATAAAATCGAAAATAATACACAATATAATTTATATACTAAAGAAAAGTAAGAGAGAAAGAAATAAGTACCTGTCAAATTCGAGTTCCTGATTCTGAAAGAACATTGTAGTTTCCCAATAATTCTTGTACTCGTCTTCGAAATCTTCCATTTTTGTTCGTACCAACGATGCTTACTTGAAATGAGGTTTTGGTTTGTTCTTGCTTTCTGTCTTTCTGATGAGTGTACTGTCTAAAACGAAGAGTGGGCCGAATGATTTTATAGACAAAAGAATCTGACATTGAGTTTTTTAGACACGTGGGGTATTGTCGTATCTTAATCTCCTGAAACTAATATTAGATCTTGACCGTTCATTAATTTTAGAGATCTTAAAATATGATTCTATTTTCAGAAATCCAAAATTAGAAATTTAAAAATTAGATATTGTCGAATCTTTCGTTTTCATTTATAAACATGCATCATTGTTTGTTTGTTTTTTTTTTTTCGATAAAGAACATGCATCATTGTTATACTACTCATATGGTTTTTTCATTACAACATAGTGTATCCCAAATTTAGAGGGTTACACTATTCTTAGTTCTTTTTCTTTTTCTTCTGGTCTGGAAAGGTTCCAATTTATTTTAGTTTTTATTGGTCGATAGTGGGCCACAATTGGTGTTGAAGGTAGATCCGAGACCCTACTTCGGTCTACGAGAAACAATGGACGAATATTCTAAGTCATGAACTCGGTAGGATTATCGAAGTGCCAACTCGGATATCTTTGATCTACTCAGACGAATTCCTTCTCGAAAGCACGTTAAGCTTGAAGAAACTCGGACGACACATCATCAAACAAAGAAATAGAAATTTTCCTATTTCGACATGAAAAATTTCCGGAAATCTAGCTATGATCTTTTAGATAAGATCATTTCTTAACAATTGTAATATATTTTTTTTGCAAACTACTTTGTAACCGCCTCTATGATTTATAAATAGAGGAGCAGATCCTTCAAACAAGGGATCGGCTTTTTGACATACACATTAAGCTAATAAACCCTATTCGACAATCATCTTTATTTGGCAATATACTTCTTCCCTCTTTAATCAGAAATTCGGATTTAGTACCTTTGTGCTAGACCCAGTTTGAACAGTTGGCACCGTCTGTAGGGAAGACATCGAAGGACTTCTTTACATAGGGGAAAGGAGTACACACCAAGATAGGATAGCTGAAGATGAAGTTACCATCAACTCACCAGAAAGGAGGGATCCTAACCTCCAAGAACACATTGATCCGACTCTCGGATCACCTTTAAACTCTATTCAAACTCAGAAGGGGAATCGAGAAGAATTTCAAGAAGTTGCTATTCTCCCTGGTCCACCTGAAGGTCCACAATCGATCGAAAACTTGGTGCGAAACTTGATAGCGCAATATGAAGCTTCTGACAGAAGAAATGCGGAGAGATTCAATAGAATTGAGTCTCGGATAAACGAGGGTAGTCTCCCGTCTGCACAAACCAACATGACACATGGAGAAGTATTGGCCAGCGTGAAGAGGAACCTATTCGGAGGAATGCTGAGTCCGCAACCAACTAACGTCTCGAGACCGGGACAATCTACGACACAGAATGTGCCAGGAAAGCACGTGCCGACAACCCTCGACACGATAACCGTATTCAGAATGATGGAAGATATGAGGTCTCAATTCCATCAAGCTACCAACTCGGCACCCGAGATTGAGTGAATTCTGGCTCAAGCTCGAAACTCGCCATTCGCGCCAAGATTAAAAAGGGTCTCGGTAAATCGAGGACCAAGACTAAGATGTTCTTCGTGTGACAGGACAACTGACCCATTAGAGTTCATGAGCGCCTTCAATATCATGATGGATGGAACAAATTATAATACCGACCAAGAGGATGTCACTTACTGTCAACTCTTCGTCGAGAACCTAATTGGTGATGCTTTGGTATAGTTCACCAAATTACCTACTGGGTCGATCGAGAGCTTCAATCAACTCGCCGAGTTGTTCATGAAGCAATACGCTCTATTTTTCAACCAACACACCTCTACAGCAGAATTAAGGTCCTTGAAACAAGGATTTGACGAGCGTCTAAAGTCGTATCTTGGACTCATCAAGAAAATCCTGACTAAAGCTAAAGTCAGTGACGATATGGACATTGAGGCTCTACGAACTGGAATGGTTACAAAAGAGGCCTTAAGGAGAGATCTTTTCATGAACCGGCCCAGTACGATCTCGAATGCCATTTGCAGAGTAGCAAGGCATACAGATTACGTGGACAAAATGCAGATCCTTGCCAAAACTCAGAAAACTCAGCGAGACTCAGAAGTAAATAAGTCGAAACAGGAATATCACGAGCCGAGACAACATGATTACAGAGGAAAAGCAATCTCGGCCACAGTTTTTCAAGTCAGCAAAACTAATAACTCAATTCGTAAGAAGCCGTTCAACAACACTTATAACCGAAGCGAGTATTGAGCATTCCACAATGAAACTGGTCATTCCACTTCAAAGTATAAGTCGCTGCAAGAGCTACTTGCCAAAAAGTTCAGCAAAGGTGAGTTAAGGTCTCGGAAGAAGAGACTCAAAAGTTTAAAGAGTATAAACGGAAAAAAGCCGAGTTACAAGAAGCAACTTACAAAACGGCGAATTAAAACAGAAACGCCAAAGAAAAATCTAAACGGCAGAAAAAAGACGAAGAGACCAGCGAGCAAGGGTCTCCATGAGTGAAAGTCAACATAATCATAGGAGGATTACAGTTTTGTGACGACACTATAAGGTCGATCAAGAAATATGAACGAAAGGTTGTAGCAGCGGTCAACCTCGAACCAGTCACTAAGAATTTAGGAATGGTGGATTCAGAAGTAAAATTCACCGCCAAGGATATCGAAGGAGTAAGGTTCCCACCCAACAACCCACTAATCGTATAATTACGAGTTATATAGATTTAATCTTCAAAGAGACATTGGACAAAATGGCGTTACCAGATGTCCGACTCAAACTATTTGAAAAAACACTAATTGCGTTCGATGGAAATGAGATCAGTGCAATTGGAACCGTCAAGTTAGCAATTCGAGTTACCGAAATTACAAGGTGGATCAAGTTCTTAGTAGTGGATGAACTGCCAATCTAGAATATAATCCTAGGAACGCCATGGATTCACGCGATGAAAGAAATCTCGTCAAGTTACCATCTGTGCGTAAGATCCCGACAGATAAAGGAGTTTACATGTTTCGAGGAGATTAAAAGATGTCTCAAACTTGCTTTACCACCGAGTTAAAGTTATGAAATAAGTCATGCATGATCACATCGTCTATGAGAATTAAAGTATTGTCGAAAACTCCCATTCCCGAGAAACCAAATCAATCAACAATTGAACTCGTCAACATTGACTTGACAGACTTGTCTAAATGCGTAAGCATTGGAGTCAACTTGAGTAAAACAATCCGACAAATTGATCCAATTTCTGGAGAAAAACGTGACAACATTCACATGGACAGTGAAAGATATGCTTGGAATCAATCCAAAAATTGTAAGTCACCGGTAAAATGTCGATCCGACATACAAACCAATCAAGCAAAAAAAGAGAAAGCTAGGGCCGCAAAAGACAAAAACCATAATTGACGAGGTTAAAAAGTTGAATGACGCTGGGTCTATCGTCGAAATTCAATACCCGGAGTGGTTAGCTAACCCGTTTATTGTCCCCAAAAAAATCAGGAAGTGGCGAGTCTATGTGGATTTTACCGACCTGAACAAAGCTTGTCCGAAGGATAGTTTTTCGTTACTAAACATCGACTAAATTGTCAAAGCAACGGCTGGAAACGAACTTCTTTCGTTCATGGACACTTTCTTGGGATATAATCAAATTCAAATGCATCCCGACGACATGGAGAAAACTTCGTTCATCACGTAGAGAGGAATTTATTGTTATAAAGTCAAGCCGTTCGGTCTGAAGAATATCGGAGCAACTTACCAGCGCTTTGTCATTAAGATGTTTGCTGACCAACTCGGGCAAACAATGGAAGTATACATAGATGATATGTTAGTCAAGTCGCTAAAAGCAGAAGCTCATATTGACCACTTAGCATGTTGCTTTCAATCTCTTAACGAGTATCAGGTGAAGCTCAATTCAGGCAAAGTGCACCTTCGGAGTAACCTCGGAAAAATTCCTTGGCCACATAGTCACTCAAAGGTGAATTAAAGCAAATCCCAAACAGATTCAGGCAATCCAAGAGTAGTATTCTCCGAAGAACAAACAGGAAGTTCAAAGGCTAACCGGCTGAATTGCTGCATTAAACTGATTCATCTCACACTCAATTGATAAATGTCTTCCGTTCTACAATTTATTACGTGGGAACAAAGAATTCAAGTGGGATGAAGAGTGCGAAAACGCTTTTTCTGAGTTAAAAGTGTACCTTTCAACTCTACCAATCTTTGCAAAACCGTAGATAAAGAACTACTATACTTATATGTTGCGGTCTCAACATCAACAATGAGTAGCGTTCTCATTCGAGACGACAGAGGAACTCAACATCCAATCTTCTACACCAACAAGTCTTTAGACAGAGCCGAATCGAGATATCCGACAGTAGAGAAACTCGTGCTAGCGGTTGTAACCTCATCAAGAAAGTTACGACCTTACTTCAAGTCTCACACCATCATAGTGTTGAGAAATCACCGGCTACGAACAATACGACATAGTCCAAATCAATCCGGAAGGTTGACTACATGGGCTATTGATCTAAGTGAATACGATATCGAATTCAGAGGAAGTACAAATGCAAAATCTCAAGTACTATCCGACTTCCTAATCGAATTGTCTCCCGACTTAGAACCTTTAGAGTCGCACAAAGTCCTTCGAACTTGAAAAATTTACATTGACGGATCATCATCTCAACACGACTCAGGAGTTGGAATCCGACTAGAAAGCCCGACTGGTGAGGTCCTTGAGCAATCTTTTCAACTTATGTTCCCAGCGTCAAACAACGAAGCCGAATATGAAGCATTGATCGTAGTGATCTCATTGGAGGTGGATCCGAGATCTTACTTTGGTCTACGAGAAACAATGGGCGAATATACTAAGTCATGAACTCGGCAGGATTATCGAAGTGCTAACTCGGATATCTTTAATTTACTCAGAAAAATTCCTTCTCGAAAGCACGTTAAGCTTGAAGGAACTCGGATGACACGTCATCAAACAAAGAAATAGAAATTTCCTATTCCGACATGGAAAATTTCCGGAAATCTGGCTAGGATCTTTTAGATTAGATCATATCTTAACAATTGTAATATTTTCTTTTTGCAAACTATTTTGTAACCGCCTCTATGATCTATAAATAGAGGAGCAGATTCTTCAAACAAGGGATTGACTTTTTGATATACACATTAAGCTAATAAACCCTATTCAGCAATCAGCTTTATTTGCAATATAATTCTTCCCTCTAAATTCTCAAGAGTCCTTGCCCTTTCTTCCCTCTTTAATCAGAAATTCGGATTTAGTACTTTTGTGCTAGACCCGGTTCGAACAATTGGCCGGCTCATTAGTCAAATTCCTATATAATGACTTAATTTATTTTAGTTTTAAAGATTTTATTTTGATATTTGATGATAATTACGAGGGTTTAACATTTATATAGAGGACAGAAATGTGAAAATTAAAGCTTACTTGTATGTCATTTCATTTAAATATTAATAGTCTTTTCATTTTATTCGTTAAGGAAAAAGTTTATAATCTCATTAAGTGTATTATTTATAGTTTTTTTTTTTTAACATCGTATTATTTAAAGTTTATGTCACTCTCTATGATTGTATGTGTTAATTTTAATACTTATCTATTACGTTACAATATATATATATATATATACGTTATATATTTTTTAGTCGATATACGTACGGTGTGGCTTGTCTGAGACCTAACTAATTTAACATATATTTTAGAACACGTTTTCAGACAACAACTTATTACAATATTCACCATTGAACTTATACATATAAGATCTTTCCATTTCACACTAACCACATATTTACACATCTTCAAATCATCTACAAATAAATTGCTGCATATAATTCGCGCAAACAAATATATCACAAAATATGCCGGCTAGATTTCACATTAAGCAAATTGTTGCATCTAATCAGTAGAAACAACTACTTCACAACATATTTATAATCAAAAAAAAAAAAAATCAAACCAGAGAAATCTTTAAAACTAATTCACAACTATTTGTGTATTTTACAATTATAATAATAATAAACAAATAGTTTACAACTATTTATGTTTTTTCTTTAAATTCATTTTATTAATTTTAAAAATATATATATGTATATAACTATATATAGAATTGTTTTTATGAATAATTGAACATTCATAAATTCTACACATAGAAATTTGATATAGGCTTTGAATGGAATACAGTATAAATACAGATCTTCTACAGTTAGGTCAATCTGCATTTGAAGTTGTCATTCACACTTCAAAAGTTATAATTTAGAAAATTAATAAAATATTAGTTGATCTGCATAAAAAACAAAAAGTAAAGAAAATATGGGCAGATCCCTCTTTCTTCCAAACGACTTGATCTGCATTTCTTTCCCCTTTTATTTTTTTTTTCTTTTTCTTTTTACATAACTATTGGATTCATGTTATCGTATGATTATATACATGATTCATACATGACATTTGTCTAATAAATGGCTCAAAGTTATAATTCAAAAAAAAAATTTGGACATAAACATACATATATATATATATAAACATATATATGTATATATATATATTCCTACATAACCTTTTGTTTGCTTTACACCAGATCTATATTTATATATATATTGTTATTGTTTAATTAGGAATACTTTTTATTCGTATTCAAATAGTTTAAATACAATAATAACTTTACAAACAAACGTAGTTGATGTTATGTTATGTTATTATATAATAGTTGACGTTTATAAACTTTATTGTTATTTAATTAAGTAATTAAATTTTTAATTAAAAAAATATTTAATTAGTTATTAGGATAACAACATAAAAACCAACAAATATGAAAATATTAATTTGTAAGAATATTTACTATAAAAACTATAGAAATATAAGAGAATTATAAAAAATTATTAAAGATAAAATAAAATACAAATCGGTTCTATTTGAGTTTGAATCCAAACAAAAAAATTGCTAAAAATCATTTTCTATTTTGGTTGAATCCAAATTTAAAAAAAAATAAAAATTACCCATATACTCAAATATCCAAAAATATACTAAAATACCAAAAATATTTTTTAAATACCAAAAAAATACTTAAAACATAGTTAAATACACAAATATTCAAAAAAATCTAAAATTATCAAAAAAGTACTTACAAATATTATAAATATATCATAATATTGGTTTTTTTGGTATTTATTTAGTTTTTGGTTGAAGTTCGGGTTAGAGTACGATTATAAAATAAAATAAAATTTTAAAAATATTTTATAATAAAATAATAATATAAAATGTGTTCTGCATGATCTGCATGATGTGCGTGATCTGCATATGTTCTGCATTTTTTGATCTGCGTTTCCCATTCGAAGCCATAGACTTGCCGGTTGAAATACGAAGATATAATATATTATTTATATCTTCCAGTTGTTTTTATATACAACTACCCTTCAAAACTTCATGTAAATTTTTTTGCTTATTATTTTTTTAATAAAATAAGAAAACTATTGTTTATGTATAGTTTTGAAAAGACAATTCCAAATAGATCAAATCAATATATATGAGGAAAGAAGATAGGTACGTATTTTTATCAATAAAAATAGGAAAAGGAGATATATAGATACGTCGTTTCAAAATGCAAACGTATGTAGACATCTTGGTTATGACTTATGTGTATGCGTGCGAAATGATTATGCCAATAATGGTGATGATTAGTTAAAAGAAAATTAACAAAAAAATAGTCAACTTTTTTCGCTAAATTGTACTTTTAATATATCCAATGGACCCATCACGTTTAATTATTTTATTTCTGAATACTTTTTTTGTTTGTTTGTAATTTACTTGGATAGATTTGTTGACGAGAACAAAGCTGCGTCAAAGAATGTACTTAGAGCTAACTACCATGACAATAAAGTGTGAACCCAGTCACGAGAAAAAGGGTCAGTGGGGTAAACCCTAGTCACTGCTTTAGTTTAGGGAGTGGTGACTGGAGGTTTTCTCAGCTCCGGTCGCCGGTATTGTTTTTCCTTTATGTTTTTTTCTTTCGGTTTTGTTTTTATCTTAGCTTTTGGTTGCAGAGGTTTTTTAGTTTTATATTCAAAAGAAAGGTGATGATCGACAGTGTTTCGCTGGAGGCTTCCTCAGCTCTGTCGTTGCTTTCCCGGATCGGCCAGAGTTTTTACTCTTGCCCAACCTGTTCCTCTTGTGGGGCTTAATAATCATTTCCTTTGTTTTTATGGTTCTCCAGATCTGCCATTCAATCCACGTGCTTCACCATTATCGGCAATTCTTTCTTTAGGGTTTCTAACTCGCGACTGCTTAACCTACGAAAGTAATTCTTCGAGTGCTGTCATAGTACATGTGGATAAATTTTAAGACAACAGAGTTTGAATCTTGAGGCGTTGAAGTATTCGGGGTACCAAATTGGCGGTGTTTCTCTAAATCAGTTTTCTGTGATGTTTTTCAACTTAGATGGTGCAGATTTGTTTGTTATTTGTTTGCAATCTCAGCTCGATGATTAGCCCTGGCGTTCGGATCTTCAGGTCAGGTTCGGTTCGGGTCCTTTCAGGTCCAAAATATTTATACCTATATAGGACCCATTACTATTTCGGTTCGGGTCCAAATTTAAAAAACTTGAAACTTATCTAAATACCCAAATAACCAAGAAATATCCAAAAAATGCTAAAAATACCAAAAAAAATACCTAAAAATATCATAAAGATACTTAAAACTAGCGAAAAAATATTTTTGAATACCTAAATATTCAAAAATATGTGAAAATATCTTAAAATACCTATAAAAAACTATAAAATTGGGTCTTCGGGTACCCGTTCGGTTCTCGGTTCGAGTCCGGGTTCGGGTCCTAAATTTTTGTATTCGTTCGGGTATTTATGCATTTCGGGTTCGGGTTCGAGTCTTCTTTTTCGGGTCGGGTCTAGGTTCGGTTCTTCGGGTCCGGTTTTTATGCCTAGGCCTAGTGATGACTCCCTTGTCGTTTCACCGGAGGCGGCTGGTGTGGCCACACAAGCTTTCGACCCTTCCTAGCTAGGACAAATTGTTCTTGGGTTGTTGTTAGGCCCAATTTGATTTTACTTTTGTTTTGTAATTTGCAACTTTAGTCCATTGGACTTTATCAATAATATTCAGACGAAAAAAAGAGAGCTAACTACCAAAGGCAAGAAATAACAAAAACTAATTTCAGGGACATATTTAATTAATGTCATGGAGTTTTGAACCTTGTGAACTGTTGGACTCCCCTTTTTGATGATCATGAGTGTAAATGGTAACTACGGAATTCTACTGAATGCAGAATCTAACAGAATTTTTTTATGCAGAATTTTGCGGAATTCTTTAAAATCAAATGGTAATAGCTGAATTCTGCTAAATGTGGAATCTGTCAAAAAAACTTTTAATAATTAGACTGACAAAATCCAATTCGTAGTCAAAGTCTGTCTTAAAATTCCATTTAATCTTATCTCTGGTATTGGGTTGACCCATTGATACTAGATTCATATACCAAAAAAAAAAAATAGAACTTGAGCTAAATCGAATCCAAACCAAAATAAGTGAAATTTAACAATACATATATAATTTTATTCAGTTAATTGCGTATTTTATTTAAAATATTTCTTTTTTACAAAATATAACAAACTAATCGAATGAAACATTATTAACATTTATAATATATATATATATATATATAAATTAAGAATCTAAACTTCTGCTTAAAATTTCGCTACGCGTTGGCTCATGTACTGTATAGCGAGCTATTAGGAATGCGAAAATAAATCAAGAAGTACTCGAAAACTAAATTTTTTTAACTAAATACAATATTCAGTTACAAGATTTGTAAAATAATTTTCATGCATATACAAAATCATTATTTTAATTTCTTATTATAAGAAACACATTTTTGTATGATATAGTTTGTTTATAACAATGGCATATATGGGAATTTTTTTTTAAAATGAATTATCATGCAATAGTATAGTCAAAAGAACAAAATATAAATAAAAGTAGAAAAGGTGTAAAAATTTCGTATTGCACAACTAATTCCACAATATAATTCCACATAACCAAATTGTAAACATGGAAAAAAAATTCCACATTCCACATAATTCTTCAAGACATTAGTTACCCCATATGACACAGTTTTTTTGGACTAATTAATTTTTTTTCAAATTAACTTATTTAATTAATCAAAGAAAGAAGCCAATCAGAAGGCACCAAGTTTATAGATGACAAATTTGTGGACAGGCCCCGTATATTGCGGCCCAGAAAATCTGCCTTCACATTTAACTGCCTAGAAATCAAAAAAAGAGAAAACGATATAAACAAACTACGAAACCGCCTATAATCTTTGATATATGACTAAAATGCCAGCCACTCGTCAGATTCTTAGATCATATTCACATCTTCGGGGCAGTCAGAAGCCATTGCCACTTCTTGAATTTGGAGAGCAAGCAGGCGTGACATAGCCCAAAGCACCGCTTCAAATTCGGTATGTAGAGAGGATAAACTTTTCCTTATTCCACGAGTACCTAGGTTAAAACCTGTCAACCCATTAGGAAAACAAAACCAACCTAAACCCGAGAATAAATATGTATTTTTCCAAGACCCATCAACAAAGCATCTATATACAGTAAAATCTGAGGACATTGATAGTGGTCTAGAAATAATACCATATGAAGAAAATGGATAATATGCCCCAAGACTCGCTATCGGTTCAAAACCTTGATGCGCCATGTTCCAAGTTGTTGCCTCTTCATCAGCAAGTTGAACAATATCCCTTGGGTCTTGATTTATATTAGAAAAATTATAATCGTTCCTTCCTTTCCAGATATACCAAATAAGCCAAGGAAAATATTCGAAATTTGCATTTTTGGGAATCCTCCACAACAGATAATCCAAATTTTAGTATATAGAATTTCCCGGAAAAAAATCCACTGGCGAAGGAATTCTCAAAAGCACCTATGATTGAATAGCCAGAGGGCATTCAAAATGAATATGGTTAATAGTCTCCCTATCTGCTCCACATCGACTACACCTTTCGTCACAATTCATACCTCTATACTTAAGGTTAGCCTTGGTTGCTCTCATTCCAGACACTTAATCTTCCAAACTTGCACCTGGATAGCAGTAAAATTTGGACCCCAAGAACCCATCGCCTGAAGAGAAAGATTCTTCTCGGCCCAATAACCCGATTTCACTGAGTATTCGCCAGACTTAGTGAAATGCCAACCCCACGAATTGTCTTGATTCTTCCAAGGACTTCGAATACCCAAAATAAGTTGAACATCACCCGGATTCATAAGCTGTTTAATCAAAGCCACCCGCCAAGACCTAGTGCCGGTATCGATTAGATGGTTAACCGTTAAGCCTGAATAAAAAGTGGAACCTTGACCCGATGTCGGGCGAGGAATGGAATCCGGAATCCATGGGTCATTCCATACAAAAGTGGTCTCCCCATTTCCTATTCTCTTAACCAACCCTTTATATACCAGCGATCGAACTATACGACGGGTATAAACACGCTTAGTGTCCAAAGGATAAGAATTATTAAAATAGTGCCCCTTTAACACTCTCGAAAGTAAAGCCTCAAGATGAAAAATTAAATGCCAAAGTTGTTTCGCTAAAAGAGTGGTATTAAAATCCGCAAGATCCCTAAACCCCAAGCCACCTTCATTCTTCCCTTTACATAACTTCTCTCACTTAACCCAATGCACACCTCTAGTGACACCCGGTGTCCCCCACCAAAAATCAGCTATAGTAGTCATAAGGTTAGAAACCACCAATTTAGGGAGTCTATAACAAGACATTACATAAGTAGGAAGTGTAGTTAAAACTGACTTAATAAGAACCTCTTTTCCACCTTTTGATAAAAACTTAGCTATCCAACCATTAATTCTATCATTTAATTTTTCTTTAGAAAAGCAAAAACCTTAGTTTTTGCACATTCCATTTCTTCTAAGACTAATTATTTTAACGAAAAAAATATTTGTCAACAATTAGACCCTTAAAATTTTTGATCCATAGTCTAGATTCTATTGCAGAAAGCAATACGACTATCTAGAATCATTTAACTAATTACATAGATCAACATATAACCATTTAACTAATGCAAATTCTCAAGTTAATAATTTTATAATTATGATATTTATTTAAATCTTTGGATAGATCTATTGTTAACTCAAAAGAGTGTAATTAGCAGAGTTGGTGGGCAATAGAAGTGGTGAAGAAGTTCAGTTTTGTAAGACTGTCGAATGCATCTTATGGTTTTAATCATTGCTCCACATTGATTGGTAGAGTTAGCTATGGAAAAGGTCTACAAAATCATTTCGACAAATGTTGCTATCAAACAAACTCTAAAGAACAGTAATCTGGGAATGATCCAAAATCTAAGGTATGTTGTATATAAATACAATATTTCTAGTGAACTGTAATTTGTAAATAAACAAATACTAATTTCAAAGTTCAAAAACCAATAAAAATGTCATGCTGTAAATTTGATTAAAAGTCTAATAATTAATTATAATTATTGGACAAATTATAGTCATTTAAAATATTAGTTAGATCGCTGTTGGTCTAGATTATCCCTTTGTTAATCTAATAAATTAAAAAGTCGTGGCTTGGGTGGCCCAACATGATCTTCATAATCGAAGATAATTATATAATATTCGTTGGCTAATAAATAATATCAAGATTAGTCACGTATAGTACCACGTGTATGGATGATTATACATGACATGACTTGTTATGGTTTTGGTTAAGAATTATATAAATTAAATATGCCTTAATCGTTTCGTTTTTTCTTGTTTAAATATTGGATAGTTAAAGTATAAGGCTAAAAGTTAATTTAGCTATTATCTGAGGAAGATTCATAAATCTAGATGACTCAACATTGCAAATATATATGAAATTTATCACATTTGGTCCAAATGACAACTAAACATTCCCAAAATTGTCGGAATCAACTTATCTTTTTGTTTGTTTTCTAAAGTGTTATAGTGAACATTAATTCCACTTCTAGTTTATCTTCTTTCGTTTCTTTATTAAATTGAAGAAAATGGTTTCTAGAAGAAAATATTCATTAGGAGCTAAAATCAGCCATTTGTTTTATATCTTTAAACATATGGTTGTTATTAGTGGATGATTCGTTATGTTCTTGTCAAGGGAAATCATCAATCTTTTCATGCGATCCGAGACATATTGCGAGTATATGAATCAGCCTGCAAACATCAATTATAACTTTTTAATTTGTAATAAATGTTTTGTTAATTGCCATTTGAATTGACAAGACCTAATTGATTGTCATCTTTGTCATTCATCACAACGCTCACACTAAGTATGTCTGTCCATGCAGATTGGCACAGCTCCGTATCTTAGTAGGACTGTCGCGGATGGAGTTGATGGCTTAACCACTCTCTCATATACGATTCAAAACATTATCCATCAGAACATTGTAACTGGCAATTCAGAGTTTAACGTTGAGAACTTTGATCATGACCTCGCTGTTTACTCCAACCAACAAGTTGCTCAGAGCTTTTTCAATGAAGAATCTAAGAGGAAGCTTTACCCAAACTCCGATGCACGCCCTTCTCGCAAACTAGCCATAATCTCTAGGTTTATTCGTTTAAGCAACATTGGTTTCGTTATCTCGTTTACTTAAATATCAGTTTTCTTCTGCTTTAATTTATCTTTTTTTAGAGTGTGTAGTTTATAAATGTCTTTCAAATCTGGTTGTGATCTTCAATTACTCTCGGTCTTTTGTACTTCTACCAAGTTTACTTGATTCCTTCAATATAATTTTCCCATTTGAGAGAAAAAAAAAAAAAAAACTCAAAATCAGATATGGTAGTCAATAAAATTGATACTCAACCACTTGACCAAAAATATTTTTCTGTATGTAATAAAATGTTTCTTTATATGGTTTCTTTGGGTTCCACAAACATTAAATAAAACAGCCAAATTTACTAACTAAAGGCTAAAGGAAATCAGATGTGAATCATGATATGGTCCTTCTTCCCACTTCGGTCCTTATTTAAATTCATATATAAAAACTTTGTATCAAATTCTTTCTAATAAATGCACATAAGTTGATACATATATACCGGAATGATAGAGAAAAGTAATTTGATTAAAATTCACTATTGATTTCAACGTCTGAAAGAAACATATTGGGTTAGGCCCAGACGAATATGCATTATGGATGTAGCCCGTTTAGATAATCCAAAATTTGACTGACTTTGTGAAGAAACCTTATGTTAGATAACATGACAGTTCTAAGTACTCGCTTGGTTTTAGGTTGAAGCTTGCGTATAGTGTTTTATTTTCAACAAGACAACTTAGTCTATAATTTAAATAAATTGTCCATAAACAAAAAACGTGAAATATTGTTTAGCTTGTAATAGAATGCACAAACTTATTTTAGCTAAAAGATTAATATCGGGAATATAAGTTGAAATAACATTTGATCTTAACAGAGACATGAAGAAATGGATCTCCTTGCTTTGGTCTATTTATCCCTAAGGAAAATCTCAACCAATTACTGTTAAGTAGTGACGGGAAGAGATGCATTTAATCAAATCGACAATAAGGTAAGGCAAATAGGCAGGCCCTTAAAGTGAAATTAAGAAAATGAGTACGAAACTTTGCTATATCGTTTTGCCATTTCGTTAAAATAGATCACTCAAGCTTCCTCATCACAAGTTAATTTAGTTAAACAGTTTTTACTCTAATCTCTTCATTGGCTTTTTCAAATAAGAACTCAGAAATAAAGTTTTTTAGTTTGTATGTAAAGCAAGTTTCTTTGAGCAGGAATATAGGAAAAAGCAAATTCCTTAAGTTATATCCATTTGGACAAACAAATTAATAAATGAAGAAATACGCCACAACATAACATGTAAATTTAAACTATGATATACACCTTATCAACATATTGTACGTAAAAAATATACTCCAATAAAAGAAAACTAACTTACGAAGAGAATTATATATTTGTCTTGAGATGGAAGTAAAGAAACATTCGTTCAACTGTACCCAACAAAAGACAAATACAAAAGTGACTCTAAATTAAATTTGTTAAAAAGAAAGAGCTTAATTATTCCTCTTTGACCGATCCTTCCCAATGATTTCTTCCTTTATTTTTCCCTTTTAATTATCCTTTTTATTACTATATCAATTTAATTGATAAATTCAACAGAAAACTAAACATTTTACGTTTAAACATATCGACCTCTTAGGCATATCCTTCTCCAAAACTCATTTTATGTCAAGTTTCCAACTAAGTTTATATATCCGATGACCAAAATTATACACATATATATATATATATTAACAAAAAGATATTATATATAATATATGCACACATATCATACATATATATATAGCAAAGGTGATAATAAATTAATATATATATATATATATAAACTAAAGTTAATAGTCTCAAAAACAGAAAAGTAGAGATACGTATATCATCTTTACTTCTTTAGTTTTGGATACGACGCGAGATGATCAAAAGAATTGTATGAAATCAAAGTTTCATCTTTTGAAGTTATAAAATAGTGAAAACTATCCAAAAAAAGACGTAAAAGTTTAAAAATATGCTTTTTTGACTGCAATAGTTGAAGACTGTACTACATTTCGTAATATCGTATACCCACTTTGATCTGCCCTTTTTCATTCTTATATAAATATTATATTTGAATAACATTTAAAGTGAAAGATATTCTCTTATAATTATCATGTTATTATAAACTTAATATCATTAACTGTGAATTTATACAAGGAATAGGCGAATAGCTAGAAGAAATCCATTACTTTCGACAAAAAAAGTACTAAACCACGTCTATAATGATAAATTATTTGATCTTTATGTCGAATTAATCTGTTTATGTGTGGGCTTTGAGGAATCCGTTGATAATTAAGTTAAGCCCGTAATTTAATACAGTTCAATGATAAATTGGACAATTAGACCACGTTGAATAGGTTTGAAATGATCGACCAAACAATTAATAGATATACTTCCTCGGTTTGTTAAAAAGTGTCATTGTAGGTGAAAAAATTGTTACACCAAAAATATCATTTAGAATATCAAGTAACTTTTAACAAAATATACTTTTAAAAAAAATCTCCAATAAATATTATTCATGTAGTATCATTATCCCTAATAACTAAGAGTATAAATGAATTTTAGTTTTATTTTTAATTTGTGTGAAAATACTTAGAATGACACTCTTTAAAATATAGATGAAGTAAATATTTATGTAAATAAAGTCATTTAAACTTGTAATAATAATATTAATCATAACTGGTATATATATATATAATATATATATGTATATTGTCAACATTGGGTCATAACTGGCTGGCCCATTAGCCAAGTTTCTGCATAATGCACGCGGCAGAACTTGATCTCTCGACGTGCAAGTGCACCTGTCTTTAATGGACTTACCACCTACTATTAGGTAAAGGCCACTTGCATATATATATATATATCTTAAAGAGGTTAAATTTGCCAAGTTTTTGCATAATGCAGGCAGTGGGATTTGATCCCTCGACATACAAGTGCACCTGCCTTTAGTAGACTTACCACCTGCCACTAGGCTAAAGACCACTTGCAATTGAATGCAAGTTTATTATTATAAAAATAAATAAAATAGAGAAAATGTGAATAAAATTACTTTTGCATATTTCTCAATCGGAATATGATTAAGAGAATTGTGCAGTCCCACGTAAAACAATTTAGATTTGAAGATATTTGAATTATATAGATCTGATCCAATTGTTAACAATAAATTAAACATTACTATGTTTCTCATATAAAATATATTATATACCTAATGTAGCTAGCTAATTTTCTTTATCCAAAACAATAGCCCTAGCTAAAGTTAAGAAACTATAATGATAGCAACATTTTGATTTTACTTTAAATTTTATTCGACTTTAAAATCTGATTTCTTTAATCTAACCTGGAGGTTATGATTTATTGAAGGAAAGATAATCGATCTGATAAAAGTAACACTAAACTGTACCCTTTATACCATTGGAAGATTTACTTTCTTTTGAAAATCAAAGTCTTTAAAATAAATTCACATAAAAAGAAGATTTCTAAAGGAGAAAGAAAAAAAGAAAAACAATAAAGAGAAATATTCTCATTGGGATCAGAGAAACTAGGAGATCGGAGAAAGAATGTGGCAGCAATCATCAGTTAATACGTCATCGTTTTATGCATGCAATTTTTATTATTCATACATACATTATCAACGAAAACAAGAAGAAAGTGAAAGTACTTGCTAAGCTTCTCACAGACATATACAATTTTATGTATATTTATATGTCTTATATTTTATATTTTATATTTATAGCCTTTTCTTTTTGCTTTTATTTGTTTTTTTCTTTTTAATTTTCTTGCGCTGTAACTTTAATCACATTCTCTTAGATTTCAGAGTTAAAAGCTCTTCATACCTTCCTTTATTTTTATTTTTTGCTTTAGTTTTTTTTTTCCTTTTCCCTTATAGGTCCTAAATTTTGTCCCTAACTTGTCTCTCTATTATCTTTTGAATGAATTTTTCGCAATAATTTGAGATATATGGTTTTATGACATAAAAAATTATATATATATATATATATATATCCTTTATAAGGGTTAGAACAAATAATCTTAACGTTGGTTTAGCTAATTTATCAGCCTTCTCAGTTATATGCAAATGAATTAATCAGCAGAAAAAGACCAAAAAATGTATGAGCACCAATTTAAAACCTCCCAAAAAATGTTTAAAAACCTGCAAATTTTCACATATTTTGGGAATTGAACATGTTGGATTGCGATGATTAGGTATTTAGGTCTATGATTATTTAATTAACAAATTACAATTATCTGTAAAAAACATTAAGAAGAAGCACTCGATCATGTTTTGTTCGTATAATGTAGTATACATGTATTCATGAGTATTGAAATACTTTAAAACATGATAAGATAATATTTAAGATACGTGAGGTACAGCTTTTGCATGGTAGATGGAGAAGACACAATGATTGTGAGATACGTATACATGTTGTATTTATATATATTTAAATAATCATAAAGAAGGGTCGCAATAAGTTGAGTACCATGAATGATCAAAAAGTAAGTATGTCGTAACTTAATTGAATTGTACAATAAAGCTTAGTATTCTACGTAACATGCAATGTATAATTTCTTCCTGACATCAATCGATCGCCAGCAAGGACCATAACTATCCTTTTCTATTACCATTACATATTATATATACATATATATATATATATGATTATGACAGATTAAACCAAAGACAGTTAACTATGTTTTATAAGATTCCATGGATTAATATATGTGAGCCCTAACAAGATCTTTTGATATATTTCAACTCATATTACTGAAATAGAATCACATTTACTTTTTTCAACAATTAGATCAAGAAACTCAAATCCATAACCTGGACTCTATTACATGAGATTACACAATTAATGTGAGTCAAATTTTGGTGGAATTTTCAGAACCAGACATTTAGCCATTGACCAAAACATTTTTCGAAGCACTTCACTAATTAATACTATGGCCATGTTCTTTACCAATATCCAGCAACTAAATATTGTACATGAAGTTGAGCAAAAAATAATAAAGTTAATAAAAGATGTCAGTAGTGTGATTATATTAATGAAGATTGTTGGATCGCTTAAGAAAACAGCGTCTCTTAAATTAGTCTCTGCGACCAAATTTATAGTGTTACCAATGTTACTTTTGTATATTTGGATCTCATTTTAGTTATACTATTGTGTCACTCATCGGTCTTGACAAGAGCAGAAACCTAAATTTAAAAAAAAATAATGAGAATGAGGCTCTAAAATAGTTTGTTATATCGTACTTATATTCTACAGTGATGATAAAAAATTTCTCAAGTGATATATTTAAGGTTGTGAAAATTGTATCCACTTATGTGGCGAGAGAGCAGAGAGGGGATAGTGCTTTGAAAATTGAAAGATAGGAGACAGATTGGTGCTTTTTTGGAAGAGTTAGAATGAAATTCTGTCTCTCTTCAAAGATCAGTCTCAAAGACAGTGACACCACCTCAATTTTATAAATATAATTCATGTTGTTAAGGTATATATTCCACATTTTACTTTCATGTCTCTTTCTTATTAACTTTTGCTTTTCTTTGTGGTTACGCTCTTTGAGTTCTAGGAAGATCGAGATTTGAGAGGGACTCACAAATATAAAGATTAAATCTGATTCTTTCTTCTATATGAAACCTCAAAAAATAATTATGGTTTTATTGGTAAAATAATTTTATGGTTGAGAGATAGCTTTTTCTATTTCTATCTGGTATATGATTTATCAATGCATAATTATCACTTATTTTCAAACGATTTTCAAGAACTAATTCTTTGAGAAGGTGATCGGATTAATCCTTATCTATGAGATCCATATCCACAAGGCACATCCATGCATAAGAATATAACGTGTAAATAACTATTTATATATATATATATATATGAAGGATGAACAAGATGAACATTTAATATATTCTTGTATACTATGGACATGTATTTTGTTTATATGTCATGAGTTAGATCAACAAACTCTGATCTATTAGCCTAAATTCATCTCCTAAAATCACAAGCATTGTTGGAATCAAATTCTGGTAGAAAAATAGTGCACAACGATGGATTTAGCTAGTTGACCAAAAACAACTAGTTTAGATAATGCAAACTTAACAGAAAATTATGTATAGATAAACGATACAAGAATTGTGTTTGGTTTTCCAATGTATATGTAACATGAGATTTACAAGAACCGAGTTTGAAGGAGGCGCATTAAAATTATCTGCTTTGCTTTTAACTTCGCTTCATGTTGTGGGATAATACATACAAGAAAACAATTAAGAGAAATAGTGGTTATAAATAAAAGTATCTACTAAAAAAAAAATTGTTTTTATGGTAAAGCCAACATAAGTTTATTTCAATAAACCGAAGCAAAACAAACTTTAGTGTCCTAAATTTTAATGTCTATCTTTGATTATATAAAAATTTTATAAAGTATACCCAAACTTTAAAAACTTTCACTGGGCCTCTGCTATAATTAAGCCGGCCCTCGAATATTTCACATAAATATAAAATGATAATATATAATATAGTTCGACACATTTTAACTTGAAGCTGTGGAGGGAAACGAAGCTTGAAGGAAGTGGGAAATTCAAAAAAGCTTCAGAAAGCTGCCTTCCTATTCAAAAGACGAAAGCAAAAGGAGGATATAATTTAATTATAAAATAAAACCCATATAAAAAATGAGAATTAATTTAAAAAAGAAAAACAACATCGAAAGTGTAAAACCAACCCAACAATATAAAACCATAACTTGCTCTCTCCTCATCTCTTCGATACTTCTACCACACTAAACATATTTATAACACTTAAGTTTTCTTCTTCCATTACTTTTTCCTTTAAGCTTCAGAAAATTTACAAAGTCTAAACCATTTGTTCTGCGTAGAGAGAACATTAAGATCAGTTTAAGAGAGATATTTGAGAGGGGTTTAAGGGTTCAAGGTGGGTGGTGTTGTGATGCGTACAGGGGCTTATACCGTTCACCAGACACTAACACCAGAGGCTGCTTCAGTTTTGAAGCAATCTCTAACCTTAGCGAGAAGAAGAGGCCATTCTCAGGTCACTCCTCTTCACGTTGCTTCGACGCTTTTAACTTCAACGAGATCAAATCTCTTCCGAAGGGCATGTCTCAAATCTCATCCTTTCACAGCTCTTGGTCGTCAAATGGCTCATCCTTCTCTCCATTGTCGAGCTCTTGAGCTATGTTTCAATGTTGCTCTTAACAGGCTTCCTACAAATCCAAATCCTCTGTTTCACTCCCAGCCTTCTCTTTCCAATGCTTTGGTTGCAGCGTTGAAGAGAGCACAGGCGCATCAGAGGAGAGGATGTGTGGAGCAGCAAAACCAGCAGAACCAACCGTTCTTAGCGGTTAAAGTCGAGCTCGAGCAGCTCGTTGTATCGATTCTGGATGATCCTAGTGTAAGTAGAGTGATGAGAGAAGCTGGTCTCTCTAGTGTTTCTGTGAAGAGTAACATAGAAGATGATTCCTCTGTTGTTTCTCCTGTTTTCTATGGCTCTTCTTCATCTGTTGGTGTCTTCTCTTCTCCTTGTTCTCCTTCTTCTAGTGAAAACAATCAAGGAGGTGGAACTTTAAGCCCTAACCCTAGTAAGATTTGGCATTCACATTTGGCCAATCATCACTCTTTTGAGCAAAACCCTTTCTTCCATTTCCCTAAAGGAAAGATTTTAACTCCAGATCAAGCTTTTCCAAAGAGAGAAGACGCAAACCCGGTCATTGAAGTGCTTCTAGGGAAGAAAAACAACAAGAAGAGGAATACTGTCATTGTTGGAGACTCTGTGTCTGTAACAGATGGAGTTGTTGCAAAACTCATGGATAGAATTGAGAGAGGAGATGTTCCAGATGATTTAAAACAAACTCATTTCATCAAGTTTCAGTTTTCTCAAGTTGCATTGAATTTCATGAAGAAGGAGGATATAGAGGGACAGCTTAGAGAATTGAAGAGAAAAATTGATTCATTCACATCTTGGGGTGGCAAAGGTGTGATTGTTTGTCTTGGAGATCTGGATTGGACTGTTTGGGGAGGTGGTAAAAGCGCATCGTCTTCCAATTATAATGCAGCTGATCATCTAGTGGAAGAGATAGGGAGATTGGTTTATGATTATAGCAACTCAGGAGCTAAAGTTTGGCTTTTGGGAACAGCTTCTTACCAAACATACATGAGATGTCAAATGAAGCAACCTCCACTTGATGTTCAATGGGCTCTTCAAGCTGTTTCATTTCCTTCAGGAGAACTTTCACTAACCCTCAATGCTTCGAGGTTTGTCTCTTCTTCTTCTTTTTCTTTTCAGATCATTGATCACTAACTTAAGTACTCGATATCGATACTAAATTATTTGATGTTTCAGTTGTCACAGTTCTGAGATGGAAATGAAGCCATTTAGAGTTAAGGAAGAAGAAGGAGCAGGAGAAGAAGAGGAAGAAGATAAGCTCAATTTCTGTGGAGATTGTGCTTTTAATTATGAGAAAGAAGCAAAAGCTTTTATATCAGCTCAACACAAAATTTTGCCTCCTTGGTTGCAACCTCATGGAGATAACAACAACATTAACCAAAAGGTATTTAACTTTTTTGATATATAAATGATCTTTATTTGTTATCACCATTTCTGCAGTTACATGAATTGTTCTACTTTTGTGGGTTTCAGTTTCAGGATGAATTGAGTGGACTAAGGAAAAAATGGAACCGGTTTTGTCAAGCTCTTCACCACAAGAAACCGACTATGAATGCTCGAAGCTACGGTTGGAGGGCGGAACAGAGCAGCTCTGTTTCACCAGGTTCTGCAGCTACGATTTCTTTTGTGGACTCTGGTCTGAAGCAAAACTCACGTGCATCTAGTTCTGTTGCTAAATTCAGACGACAGAACTCGTGTACTATTGAGTTCAGTTTCGGAAGTAATCATCAAGAAGGTCTTAAGAAAACCGATGAATTGAGTCTGGATGGGTTCAAGAGTAGAAAAGATGAAGGTGTGGAAACCAAGATCACTCTTGCACTTGGTCACTCACCATTTCCATCTGATTCAGAGAACTCGGATGAAGAAGAACCAGAGAGAGGGATTAAAATGAGCGAATTATCGAAAAAGCTTCACGAGAACATTCCATGGCAAAGGGAAGTTATTCCTTCAATCATTGAAGCCATGGAAGAGTCTGTCAAAAGGAGTTCGAGAAGAGATACGTGGATGCTAGTTTCGGGGAACGATGTGACTGCAAAACGAAGATTGGCTCTCACAATGACAACCTCTCTTTTTGGATCAGTCCAAAATATGTTGAAGATTAATCTGAGAACATCTAAGGCAAGTGAAGCGTGCAAGAAGCTCGAGAACGCGTTGAAGGCGCAAGAGAAGCTTGCTGTTTTGATAGAGCGGGTTGATCTAGCTAATGATCGGTTCATGAAACTCCTCGTAGATCGATTTGAGGCTGGAGAATCTGGAGATTTGGATGAGAGGAACCAAATTGTCTTCCTTTTGACAAGAGAAGATGATGAATGTGTAGAGAATGAACAATGTGTCATACCAATGGTGTTGAAGTGTAATAAATCGACTTCTATCAATCACAAGAGGAAACAAGAATTCGATCCTATAGTTACAGTGAATAAGATGAAGAATCCGAGAATCAAAGAAGAAGACGAAAGCAATGTAGCTTGTGACATAAGCAACATTAAGAAAGAGTTCTCAAGACAGTTGAATTTTGAATCCAACGGTCTTGACCTCAACTTAAGAGTTGATACCAACGAAGAAGAAGAACCAAAACCAGCCACTCAAATCTCAAGCGAGTTTGAAGAACGTTTTCTAGATTCAATCCAAAACCGGTTTAGTCTGACAGTGTTATCAAACGAAGACATAACTAAATACTTCGTGGAGAAGATCAAAGATTCGTGCGAGGAGATCTTAGGACAACGAGAAGAGAGATTCGGGTTCAACGTTGAAGCAGAATTGATCAAGAAGTTTTACGAAGGGTTTGGGTTTTTTGGTAACGGTTTGTTTGAAGAATGGGTGAAAGAAGTTTTCCAAATGGGATTAAAAACGGTTAAAAAGGGCGGGAAAGAGGGCATAAGTGTAATTAACCTATGTTTGGGGGGTATAGATAAGATTGACGAAGGGGTATACGAGGAAGAAGAACGATTCATGGGTACTTGTCTTCCCAATAGAATCCAAGTTTCCTTTGTTGATTAGCTTTAATTTGGCTTTAATTGTTGTTTTAACTTTTAATTAGAATATATAAATAGTTTTTATATATAATGGAGTTTTTCTAATTTTGTTATTATTATTTTTTAGCTTTATTAAGAATATATGAAAAAGGAAGAAATTAATTATGACTCAAGAAAAGTGGAACTTGACCACATTGTTCTTTGTGTAAACATAAGTTGCCTCACTTCATGATAGAATGTGCTTTTTATTATTACTTTTTTTTTTTTTTTCAAATAGTGTTATCACTTTTACATTCCATTATCTTCGTATTGGTTTAATCAAATTTTCAGTTTTATAATTATCAAAAAAGAGTTTCTGTATTCAAAATCTTGTACAAGAAAATAAAATTACGAAATTATAAAACTGAAAATTTGAAACTCTGAAACTCTTCTCTTATGTGAAAACTATAATGTATTTTCCTCAAAACCCTGGAAGCCTATCATAATTCACCAAACAACCCCAAAAAATGATTTCCTATATGAATTACAATATATAATAACCTATAGATGAGATCATTGTTTTTTTTTTTCAACTCAAATTCTTCATAATAACATGAATGAAACTCAACTAAGAGCATCTCCAACCCACTTCTAGATTTACCTCTAAATATTATTTTTAGAGTAAAATTCTCTCCAATTCACCTCTATTTTTGCCTCTAAAATAGTGTAATGCTATTTTTCCTCTATATTTAAGGGAATGCTATTTTTTCCTCTATTTTAGAGGTGCACTTTTTTATTTACAAAACAACCATGTAATTTCTTATAAATAATTATCACCTATTATAATAATCATTAAATATAAATAATAATAAAATTTTAAAAATTATAAATGATAATTAACAACTAAATAATAATTAAAAATTTAAAAATTAATTAAATTTCAAATATTATAAATATTAATTAAGATTCAAAATAATAATTAAATTATAAATATTATAAATGATAATATTATAAACCAAAATATGATAAACACTTAGCATAAGACAAAACTTAACTCTAAAAATATGAAAATTATACCCATACTTGATTCAAAACAATAAAAAATTCATATTTTAACAACACAAAAGTAACAAATGGCAAACTAAACTTCAAAAATATGAAATTTTTTTAAAATAAAATAAATGGAGTTAAATTGCAATTTTTAAAAACAAGTAGGTAGTAATGATAAATTAAAAATAGAATATACTTAGAATATTCTATTATACAGTAGAAAATAGAGAAATACATTGGAGTAAAACACACCTCTATTAGAGAGTAAAAAATAGAGGAATACATTGGAGATGGTCTAAGTGGCAAAATATCATAAAAGGATATACTTCAGAAAATCTTCTAATTAGGAGTAAGAAAATAAGTTCTGGAATTAAGAGAACGAATATCAGAAAAAACAAAGCTGCTAATCCATAGTTAAGATAAGGTTTCATGTGAACTAAATAGATATGATTTATCATGTTCTAGTGGAAAGGTCATAATGCCAAAGAGTGGCTCAAGACAGTGCTTGTATAATGTCCGATGTGCGTGTGATCTACATATGTATGAATCTGCCTAGTCATTATGACACTAAACCACCATTCCATTGCATGTAATCCTCCATCACTAATATTTATTTATTGATTGACAAATGACAATATGGCCTATAAAATCATCTATCAATTTTATATTATGTTAGGCAAACCAAATTTCATAATAATGATTAGCATTTCAACTTACTTAGTTCATAGACCTTTCATGCGTAGCACTATCTATATATTAACAACTTCAGATATTAGTAGTCCCTTTACAGTTTATCTACATGCATGGCTACTAGCTATTAAGACTAGTGGTGTAGTATAATCAGCATGCGAAACATTTGAACTTTTTAGTGAATTCAGTGATATTATTTAGATTAATTGTAGGCACACATACGAGACAAACAAATCATATGGGGATAGTACATGTTATACAAAAGAAAAATAGTTAAGTTAAATCAATTTTCTAGTTAATTAAATACTAGGTTTCAAATTATATATAACGTGGAGGCACATTCGCCTCTCCACTAACAAACCAACCTCAACTTTGTGTATTTTATATTATTATTAATTGAAGAAACAAACAAGATTTATCTAAAGTATATATTTGACCAAAAGTTGTAATAATACCCTACTCACAATATTTGTATCAGACGGCGGAAATGGTACCTTTCTCTCGTTTTAAAACATTCTTTAAATAACATATATTTTCCCCATTAATGGGATTTGTAAATATCATATATCCAATGTAATAAAGTTGAAGATATTATAATTTAAAAAAAAAGTTTTTGATTGTCCTATCTCTAAACCGAATCCCACTTTCAATATATTACATCGAAACTTTTATATATTGTGACGCTTTGTTATTTATATAATCTTACTATTAGTGATCGTATCATAATAAGTTATAATAAGTTCATGCAGTTTTATTGGGCCGAATTTATCTTTTTTTAAAAGACGGGCCTAGTTAAATTATTAGGCCGAATTTAATTATTGGGCCTAATTAAAACAATCGGCCCATTCAACTTTCCCGCCTTTCTTCTCAACCGTCTCTCTCTACAACCCTAATGTTAAAAAAAAAAAAAAAAAAAAAAAAAAAAAGTTCCCCTCTTTTTCTCTTTCCATTTCGATTAGGGTTTTTCGAAGATTCAATGTTGTATCACTATTTGAGATGGAATCACTCACAGTTTGTGTAAGCTGCTTCAGTTTTAGTGCAATTGAGCATCAATTTTGCTGAACTCGTGTGCGTAATTGTATTTATTCTTACTTTTGGACTGAGGTTTAGTACCATGCCGAAGGAGGGGACTTTGAAAGTGAGTCGAAGAAGCACAAGGTCATCATCTTCTGTAACTGTTGAGAATCCAAAGCCTGATGAATCGCACCCACTAACCGTTAATGATCTCACATTTGGGGAAGAATCAATCACTTTGGATGCTGTGTTATCTAATTTTCCAGGCAGGCGCTCTCAAATTCTCGACCTGATTCGTCTTATGGGCCCATTGGATTGCCCTATGCTTCCAGTAATGGTCTATGGAGGTGCTTCTACTGGAAAAACCAGTGTTGTTCTTCAAGTGCTCAGGCATCTTAATCGTCCCTTTGTTTATTCAAGCTGTCGTACTTGTTACAATCCTCGTATCTTGTTTGAGTCAATTCTGAATCAATTGTTGCTGCATAGGAAGTGTTCTTCTAATGGGTATTCTAGTGCAAAACGATGTGATAAACCATCTGATTTTGTCAACATGCTTCGGCAAGCTCTTAGTAGTGTGATTGAAACTCTCGGTTCTGCCTCTGGAATCTCATATAAGCCAGATGGAAAGCCAATGGGGAAGATGGTGTACCTAATAATTGATAATGTGGATCTTATTAGAGACTGGGACAAAAGCTCTATGATTCTGCAGTTTCTTTTTAGTCTATATTCTGTTTTGAAGATGCCTCAATTTGGTATAATACTTATCAGTGGATTGCCACCAGATGTGTATTACTCCAATATGGGATACTCAGACCCTATTCCTCTCTATTTTCCTGAGTATTCTGAAGAGGATCTTCGTCAAATTTTCTTGAGGAATCAAACTAACCGGAAATTATACTCCGCATTCCTCGAGTAAGGCTATTGTGCAAACTTATAACTCCCTACTAGTAGCTTTCTCTGTTCTTTACTGATATTGTTTACTGATGTAATCATGGTGTCGAACAGTGTTGCGTTGAAACCATTCTGGAGAGTCACCAGGAGAGTTGAGGAACTGTCTACTAACTTCACATCATTATTCAGAAAATTTTGTGAACCACTTGATGATTTGGGGATTTCGCCCAATGAAGATATGAAAAGAAGGCTGTATAGCCATCTTAAACCGCTTCTTACTGCTTCTTTGAATGACATATTCAGGGTCTCAGATCACCCTCATGATGGTAACACCAGAGGTGAGAAAAGACAAAAAACCAGCCGCAGTTCTGGAATCCGTAAAGAAGTTGAAATATTGGACTTCCATATGTCTACTTCAGCAAAGTTTCTTCTTATTGCGGCATTTCTGGCTTCAAGAAACCCAGCAACACTAGATGCATCAATGTTTGACTCCACAGGGGGCATGGATAATCGTAAAAGAAAGCGGAAGTAAGCAACAGAAAACAGTATCAATGTTTCATTTAGGCATATTGCTTAATAGGAGTGAGTTTCATTATGCATATGAATTAATGAATCTGATTTATTCATGATGTTTCATTTTCAGGGCCTCTGAGAAATCAATGGAAAAGAAAGAAATTGCAGAGCAGGAAGCAGTCATGAAAGGGCCTGGAAGCTTTCCACTGGAAAGATTATTGGCGATATTCCAATGTATAGCCTCCGTGGGAGATTCTTCATTTGGCGCTGAGGATGATGAAGATGAAGAGGATGCCACAGGTTACGACAAAGAAAATACCAATCTTATGTCTGATATTCTGCTGCAAGTGTCAAGTCTTTGTGATGCAAACTTTTTAATCAAAAGTGGAAGCTGCCCATTAGAAGGTTCTATTAGGTATCGTTCTATGGTGTCTGAAGATCTGGCTCTAAAGGTAACACACTTTATTTGCAATTGTTAAATCCATATAGCAAGGCTATTACAAATACAGATGCACCAACTCTTTTTGTTTTTCTCTCTAATATGGTTTATAGGTTGCGAAAAGCCTAAATTTTCCTCTAGCCAAGTACTTGTATAGAAGATAATAGTTAAACCAAAAGCTTTGGAGGAAGAAACAAAAGGTGAACACTCCATTTGGCTCTTGTTTTGTAGAACTTAGCATGACTTTTTGGATGTATCACAGACTTCAGAGTATTGATAAGCAATTTACTAGCTTAATTATGTTGTTTTGCTAAATAAACAACTTTACTATAGTTTGTACTGCAATCAAATTTTATTATCCCATCTTGGTACCAGGCTTGAATCCTGGTGTATAGTGACGTTGTTTCAATTCATTTGTGATCTGAGATGAGATTAGACTTTTCTTTTAAGGAATTGATATACTAAAACTACTTGAGTTTTTTGTTCTCACCTGTTTGTCGACTTAAGATTTTGTTTCTGTATACGTTATATTTGGAAATATATGATTTTATGTTTCGTGAAACCTGTCATAATCTACCTATTATCAACAGATAGTTCTACACCTTATAAACTTGATTCCAAAGAATCAAACTTTTCTGAATATAAAAATTATATATTAATATAGTAGGAGAGTTAGCCACGTCATCTTCTTTCATCCTCTATAAATTCATTGTCGTTGTACTCTTAAACCCTACAATAACAAAAAAATAAACATTTTTCCACTCAAAAAAAGCTTTTTCCTCTATTTCTTATTTTTTTAAAAAAATCTATTTCGTTTCATCTCTCCACACTTCGAGATTTTTCTCAACAAACGTACCAGAAAGATAGACTGGAGTCATATATGTAATATATTTGAGAGATATTTGAAGTAAGAAGAAATGTGTTTGGAAATTGTGTATCATGAAGAGAAGACAGAGCTTGGTCGACAACAAGCACCAGGGATGTGTCCGTATTGTGGTGGTAAAGTATCGGCGGTGGATATAGAGACCAAGTGGTTGTTCTGTTTCTTACCTCTTTGTTTCAATGTCAAACGCAAGTATTCTTGTTCTTCTTGCGACCGTCGTCTTGTATTGTATTATTGAAGCAGAGAGACGTGAAAATGAAGAAAGATACAGAGGGGAATTTGAAATTGTTATTTTGTTTGGTTTTGCTCCTCTCAATTATGAGGTTTTTGCAGATTTCTCCCTGTGATTTCTGATTTTGCTGAAGACACCTTCACCATCGTGGTGGTGTACGTTGGTTGATTTCAATGAGTTTTTTTTTTGGTTATTGTATATAATCTGGTGGTCTTTGTTTAATAAAAAAGTTTTGCTGTTCTTATTATAAATTTGTTTACTATTCTTGTGGCTTGTTTAAATTATTTATAATTTGTAGCAAACTAGAGATTAAAAAACCTAATTACCATTGTGGAACCCTGGATCATTCAGCACCATGAAATTTTTAATGTTGATAATGCGTTTAGCACAATTAAAGATACGATGAAGTTAGCACCATGATTTTATTCTTAAGAATAAATAATTACTATATTAAATTCGTGAAATCTACGATAGAAAAATAATTACAACGTGTTATACGAAGTTCAACTTTTACCGCATTATTATTCAACAGAAAGTATAAATATACGAATATTGGAAAATTAGAAATAAATTGAGTGATTGATACGAGCGTTACAGTATATGAATGAGGCCAAAGTTTTGCTGTAAATCTTAGCTGGACTGACATGATAGGGACAAATATAAAAGTTGTGGTCCTAAAAATTACATGAATCGTTTACGTATGTTCACTTATTTTAGTCGTAGTAGAATATGTATAATATATGTTTGTCCACAAAAGGTAAAGAAATGAATCTTGATAACTAAATTCGTCATCTCCGTTGCATATTCGAGTATCTTTTATTTTGATTCCATTTTGTTTGATTTTTCTCCGAATAATCTTGGTTTTGAGGTTATTTTAATTGTCAAAAGTTCGATTCATAATATAAATATACAAAAGAATATGCGAACCTAAGATTTGTAAACAAATTTGATTTAGTCCACTTAAGTTTGCAGATTTAACCTAAGCATGGTCAATTTGATATGGTGGAATATAAGTAATTCGTGAATTGAATGGTGATTAGATCAACAAAAAGAGTTGAAGATCTCGTATTATTGAGACTGTTCAAAATGCAAGCGAGAATAGTAGTGAACGAGAGGTCTTGTTAGGTTCGGAGTACAAACGTAGTTGTGAGTATTAAATGCGTAAAAAATTGATCCTTTTACAATTAATGTCTTCCTTTATTTATAGGAAGACTCCTCCACCAATCCCTATTTCGATTTGGTATTTTGGTGGTGCGAAACCGTTGTCTTTAACGATAGAAGGTTGTCCATGAGTCAGACGGAAGGTGAAACAATGATTTTGGTTAAAGAGCAGATTTGGTATTTATGACTTTGTAGGAGGTCGTGTGTTGAGTCATACTTGGGCATCTGACTTTGAATTATCTATGTCTTTGGTCCGAGGACCGGACCAAATCCAGTTTTGTTGGGTTTAGAAAAGGACGAGGTCTACCTCTAATAATCTATTAGTGGATGTCGTGTCAAGTTAATCGGAGAGCTAAGGTGATATTTGGAAAAAAAATTTAGAGAAACATAGTTTCATGTTTAAGCAAAAATTGTTTTTGGGCAAAAATGTGGCCTTAATTTGTTCAAATTGACAAAAATATGACCTTAATTTTTCAAAAAAAAAAAAAAAAATTGGAGGCTTAAGGCAATTGCCTCATTTGCCAAAAGGTAGGCACAGCTTTGAGTGGATCGTTGATTCTCAAAATGTATTTACAATTTTCGACGCAATCTCATTTGCAACAATTTAATCCAGACATAATCTTGTTCGATTTATGTGTATTTTTTGTAATACGAAAAGAATCATTTTGATTTGTATTTGAGGGTTAACTTGTTGATTGTATGTAATACAAAACCAGATTGATATGAATCTTAAAGTTACTTATTTCATAATGCCCTCTTAGCTAGCTGGTTCTATACTAAGTTGGATACTTCTACACCGCACATCATCTTGTACATAGATAGATCCTAATCTAGATAACATACCTTTTTGTCGTCAACTAGCCGTTTAAACTTTTAAGTTCAACCATATCACAACATCTTCATTTTTTATTTTGTTTTTGTAACATGTTAAATTCTCTCTTAATATTTGTAGAGTATTTTTTATATAAATTTTCCTTATAGCAGTAACCAAATGAGTAATTTACTGTTTACGTTTCAAGTAGCTCATGCTTGATTTGAAATTTTTAGGGTAAACATATACTATTGGAAAATAATGCTATCGACATCATATACAAACAATATACATAAATATTCGAAAATGACATTGATTGTAAAAGAATGAAAGTCTAATACAATATTAAGATCGCCAGCACAAATATAAATTCGATTAATATATAGTGTTTCACTGTTTGGTAACATGTATATATATGGATAAGATGTTAATATAAATACTTGAAATATTATATATTAGGAAAATAATATTTAGTAGAAAATTTGTGTAATTATAAAATATTTACAATGAAACCATCCAATATTTAATTAAACCGTTTTTGGACTAGTTGCATTAGCTAGTTGATAACCATTTTCAACAGCACATAACTTCAACTCTTTTTATTGTATTATTCAAATAGTGGACTACTATTATATACATTCACTACCTGATTCTATATAATGTATAGTTTATTACACACTGTTTGATATTTTTGATACATATCTAGAACTACTTGTACATTTTTTCAACGTCTAAATTAAATGCACATGTAGAAACTTTCCGTATTTGATCATTTAGGCAAGATCTTTTAATTGTTTTGGTCAAAACTATAGGTAAGATCTTAAATAGATATTATACAATAAGAAAACGTATTGGAATAAAATCGTACAAAATTGATTCAACAGATAAACAACAATTAATTGAATCGTATGTACATGATAAAAGGGACAGAGGCAAAAACAGATGGACAGGTGTTGTGGTGTCACTTTATCATCTTATTTTTGGTGGATAAGCCCAAAAAAAACTTACATTCAATCTTTGCCTATCGTTTTCTTTAGATTTGAGAGGTACTATTCCCGATCTTTATCATTATTTTCCCAATAATACAATTGTCCCCACACTAAGAAAGGGTTTTATCATTCACTTTCCTTTACTATGAATCCTTTTATCACGTAAAAACATAAATAATTTCACCTTTGTTTAGGGGAGAAATTGTTAGCAGATTGAAACAAAACTATTTTTCTGATTTGTTCATTACTAATTAGTTCGACAAGACATAATTTATAACTAAAACTCACTTTTAAATTATCAAATTTTTAACTTTTATTTGTAGTATAGTAGAATCGAATTTCAGTGATAAAACATTAGACATGACATGTAGGCCATTAAACGGAAAAAAACTCTTTAAATTATTATTCGATTTAGTCCATAAATATTTGACTTGTGATAAGTATATAAAAAAATTATGTTTTCTTACAAGTTGATAGCGTCTTAAATCCTATAATCTTCCATTTTTAACTTAAAATATATATTGAAGATATAAGTGAAGTGCATGCCAAGTCACAATTTGTCGGAGGCCGTAGATAAGCTAATTTGAGTCAGATTCTAAGAGCATTTATAGTGGTAATATTTTGATGAGTATCACCACATAAAAAAATAAATAAAATAAAAAATAGGAGACTTGGTAAGAGAGAGTCTCACCAAGTAGAGATTGTAGAGACCAATATCTACATGTGTCAAGTAGAAATTGGTCCATTTTTTTTATTTAAAATTTAATTAGAAAAATATATTATATCTAAATATTAATTTTTTATTATGTATGAGACTCTAAATAGAGTAACACCACTATCCATGCCCTAACACAGTATAGTAATTGAAGATCATGATTATAATCATAAATTTTGTTAAAAAGATAGTTGTTTTGATTAATTTTTGACCAATAAAAATTTTCAACCAACGATTTCTGATCGTTCAACTTTGATTAAAAATTAATCAAAACAACTGTTTTTTGACCAATTTATGATTATAATCATAGTCAAAGTTAAATTGTTTTCTAGTAGTGTATATATTATCGTCAAAAAATAGTCAAAATATTTTGATAATATATCGATTGGTCAAAATATTTTGATTATTTAATGATCAAATATTAAATTCGTCAAGAATTGATAGATTTTTGATCATTATTATGTTGACTAAAATTTTGGTCAAAATTTTTTGATCACAATATAACATGTTTTTTTGTAGTATATGAACATTAACCTATATGTTTCTTCTATTACCAATTGAAATTACTTTGACATGATAAATAAATTCGATTTTATACAATTTGATTCTTGTTAATTTCAAACCTAATACCTTAAATAATGATAGAATTACTAGAAAATTGCAGCCATAATTCATGGGATGTAAATGTTTTTTGATTCATATCAACAAAAGTAGATTGATTGTGTTAAGAGCAGATAAGGTTTAGTTTTCAAACCTCATATCATTGTCGCTAGACAATCGTGTCTTTTCTGTGTCCGAAAAGCCGAACTAACACAGTATCTCCTCTCTTTGGTCCTTTTATAAATCAAAATGTCTCTTTATTTCATTTTTTTGTTTTGTTTAACTTTCAGCAGTTCCTTAATAAATATCGAAAGTGTTTTACTTTATTTCAGGTAGTACACTTTAGCATTAACATATGACAAATCGCAACCACCTTTCGCAAATCACAGTCACCATCACTTCATGTCTTACCGGTTGACTCAGACAGGAAAATCATAGTCATACCGTCCAGATGATTATAACGATCGAATTCTACATTATATATGTTTCAAACAATTATACACAGTGGAAGACATTTTTGATTGAATGATTGTATCTTCGTTTTTTAATTAAAACTCAATTCTAAATAATTGTATGGTATGATAAAAGTTTAGCTGTAAATCAAATCATGTGAATCAGGTTGTTAATATAAAATATCTATAAATAAATATATATATATATATGTATATATATGCCCAGTTCTGGTCCTGTACAACATGTGCTTTTGCACAAGGCCTATTATCAAAAACAAATTTTTTTACTATTTTATAAGGCCCAAACCGAATTTAAAACCTAAATTTTTAGTGACTTAGAACCTTTTTTTTTTTCTAGTTTTGCATTGGACCTTTGCTAAACTAGAGTCGGGCCTGTATGTATATTGTATGTAGGGATACAAGAGATTACGTAAAAATGTGATATAATAGTGAAGTCACTAATCATAAATTAACATTTTGCAGAGAGCTTTTTAGCCAGGTTGTTTCTACCTTTTTTAGTCTACTTGTCACACACTTATGGGCTTAAATAAACGCTTTATGTTCCAGTCAATTTCTAATACATTAATAAAAACATTTCAAAAACTGCATAACCACATGATTCCTACTACAGTAGAACCTCTATAAATTAATACTCAATAAATTAATAATTTCTATAAAATAACAAAATTTTCTGGTCCCAAATCGGACTAATATAAAATTTGATCAAATTTAATAAATTAATAAGATAATAACTATTTTGAAACTTCTATGTAAAAATATAATGCCAATAATATTATAAATTAATCATCTAAATTTACATATATATATATATATGTGTGTGTTTAAATAAGTTGATATGTTTAAGTATGTTTTTTTAAATGAATTTTTTTTCTAGAGGTCATCTCTATTGTTGTTTTATATTTTTAAATTATGGTGTTGTAGTTTAACAACAACAAAAGTTTTCTTAAGTTTTCAAATTTTTAATATGTATTATTTTCATTTTAATAGTATTATAGGCTGTTGAAGTAAAACAGTTGAAGTCATTAATTGTAAATTAAAAAATCTATAACTTTCAAAAGATTAATCTAAAAATAGTCTCAATTTAATCCTTTAAAATAATTTTAACAATTAAAATACTATAGTTTAATAATTATTAATTTATATTATAAATTAATAATATTAATTTATAGATAAATTAATATCTCTAAATTAATAATTTTTCAAAGTACCAACATTTTTAATTTATAGAAATTTTACTGTATTTGAGTCAAATGAAATTAGGGTTTATTTTAAATGAAATGAAACATAGGGCTAGAATTAGTAAAATGATTCGTAACGAGAGTATAGGCTTTAATGCCTAGGGCCCATGGCCCAGTTTGATCACATCAAGTTTAGCCATTTCAGACTCGTCATTTTTCCGAAAATGTTGTTACTCACCATCATAGATAGGTCTGGGCATTCAGGTCTTCGGTCAGGTTCGGCTCCAAACATTTAAGAACCAAAAAATACCTATATACCTAAAAATTATCTAAAAACCAAAACCTATATCCAGACCCAAATACCCGAAAAATATCTATATAACCAAAAAATACCCGTATACCCAAGAAATACCCAATTATTTTTCATAAATAACTCAAAATATTTGAAAATAACCTTAAAATATTTAAATAACCGACAAATATCCGAGGACCCAGACCCGAACTTAGAGCCAAATACCCGTATACCCGAAGATTACCCGAATACCCGAGAGAATTTTTAAGTACCCAAGACCCGATCGATTCGGGGTAGGAACCAGACCCGACCTGATACCCACGAGTATTTAACAAATGTACCCAATAGGGCAAAATGGTAAGACCAGGGCCTGGACCTGAACCTGCTTTTTCAGGTTAGTTTTGGTTCGATTCTTCGGGTCCGAGTATTATACCTAGGCCTAGTCATATACTCAATATAAGACTACTTACAATGATATAAGTTTGGTGTGTTGAATACAAAAATTAAATAGTTGAATAAAAAAGAAATGGCGCAATGGTGTGTTGAAAGCTTACGTGGATTCAGCAGAGTTGAATCCATTCAACTGCGTTAATTTTCAATTCTATGCCATGTGTCATGTTTTCATTGGTTGGCGTTTTTATTTTTAATAATAAATAGGTAAAATACGTGTCGCTTTGTGATTTATTATTGAGATTACAAATTTTGTTCACCTCAATCATTTGAGAATAATTATCTTATAAAATATTTAATATAATTTTATGAAATTTATACCAAGATTCATTATTTTTCATTCTCTATAAATAGAGATTAATTTCATTCAATTCCGATACACAAAAAAAAATAATCTTTCTACTATATTTTTGTTATCAATCTATCTTTAGGAAAATGGATCCTAATAATAACCCCTCCCAAAATTCTTCTAATTACCCTTTTAACTACCAAATCCTTAAACACATATGGGCGAAATTTAGAATGTTTCGTGGTTAATGAGCTTATTATGTCTTTGTGTTTTATTAGTTTTATTGTTTGCTTATTAAATTATATGTGTTTTATTGTTGGATTATATGTGTTTTATTAATTTTATCATATTTGTATGTTAAATTTTTGTATTTTTCTTTGTTTAAAAATGACTCTTTCTATTTTTAATTTTTATTATGTATAATATTTATTTATAACCATAAAAATGAAAACCAAAATATAAATATAAATAGAAAAACATTCTTCATTTGGCGCTGAGGATGATGAAGATGAAGAGGATGCCACAGGTTACAACAAAGAAAATACCAATCTTATGTCTGATATTCTGCTGCAAGTGTCAAGTCTTTGTGATGCAAACTTTTTAATCAAAAGCGGAAGCTGCCCATTAGAAGGTTCAATTAGGTAACGTTCTATGGTGTCTGAAGATCTGGCTCTAAAGGTAATACATTTAATTTGCAATTATTGAATCCATATAGCAGAGGGTATTATAAACGTTGATGCATATTAGAAGAAAGATTGAACAGAAAAATGACCTAAACTTGAAGATGAAGCTTAGTCATGGCCAGAGAGAACGAAGGAAGAAGAAGACAAAATAAATAAAAAAATTTCTATTAGATTTATTATTGTGCCAAAACTCACACTATATGTGTAGAATGTGTTATTTCTATACCAAGACAAACCGGTTCTATTCTATTTACAATTAACCAAGCTAAATCACAACTATTTACAGTAATCTATTAATGCACCAATTCTTTTTGTTTTTCTCTCTACTATGGTTTATAGGTTGCTAAAAGCCTAAATTTTCCACTAGCCAAGTACTTGTATAGAAGATAATATATTAAATTCCAAAAGCTTTGGAGGAAGAAACTAACGGTGAACTCTCCATTCGGCTCTTGTTTTGTAGAATTTAGTATTATTTTGTGGATGTTTCAGAGTATTGATAAGTAATTCCCTAGTTTAACTTTGTGGTCTATTGTGTAAAACATTTTTACTATATTCTGTTGTTATAGTAAACATTTTCACTGTTGCTGCAATCAAAATTCGCTATCTTATCTGGGTTAGTTATATTATGTTGCTATGAGGCCAGAGTTGAATCCTGGTTTAGTGAGTTTGTATCAATTCGTTTGTGATCTGAGATGAGATAAGACTTTTCTTTTTAATGAATTGATATACTAAAACAACTTGAGTTTTTGTTCTCATCTCTATGTCGACTTAAGATTTTGTTTCCGTTTACTTTATGTTTGGAAATATATAATTATGTTTCGTGAAACCTGTCATAATCTATGTACATATCATCAACAGATAGTTCTCTACACCTTAATTATAAAGCTTTATTAAATACAAAATATGTATATATATATATATATCGTTTAAGAGTTTGCCACGTCATCTTCTTATCCATCCTCTATAAATTCATTATCGTACTTCATAAACCCTACAACAAAATTAAACATTTTTCCAATCAAAAAGGCTTTTTCCTCTCTTGCTTATATACAAAAAAATCTATTTCGTTTCATCTTCTCCACACTTCCAGATTTTTCTCAGCAAACGTACCAGAAACACAGACTGGTGTCTATATATAATATTTTGTGAGACTTTCAGAGTAAGAAAAAATGTGTTTGGAAATTGTGTATCATGAAGAGAAGACAGAGCTTGGTCGACAACAAGCACCAGGGATGTGTCCGTATTGTGGTGGTAAAGTATCGGCGGTGGATATAGAGACCAAGTGGTTGTTCTGTTTCTTACCTCTTTGTTTCAATGTCAAACGCAAGTATTCTTGTTCTTCTTGCGACCGTCGTCTTGTATTGTATTATTGAAGCAGAGAGACGTGAAAATGAAGAAAGATGCAGAGGGGAATTTGAAATTGTTATTACAATATCTATTTGTTTGGTTTTGCTCCTCTCAATTATGAGGTTTTTGCAGATTTCCCCTCTGTGATTTCTGATTCTACTAAACACACCCCCACCATCGTGGTTGTATATACCTTAGTTGATTTCAATGAGATTTTTCTTTTTCTTTTTCTTTTTCTCTTCTGAGTTTTTGTTTATCGTATATAGTTTGATGGTTTTGTTTACCTTTAATAAAAGAGTTTGTTCCTATGATAAATTTGTTTACTATTCTTTTCGTTCGACTATAGTTAAAAAACCGAAGTCTTAACAGTTTGTAATTTGTTTCATTTTAATTTTTATCAAAAAAAATCGAAGTACCATTGTGGAACCCTAGATCATTTAGCACCCTGAAAGTTTTAATGTTGATAATGCGTTAAGCACAATTTAAAAATATTTTTAAATGTTGTTATGATGAACTTAGCACCATGATTATATTATAAAAATAAAAAATGGCTACGATTTAAGTATTATAAAATGCCGAAAGGATGAACTCATTAAATTATTGAACTTAGGATTAAGTAACTACGTGTTTTAAGAAGTTTCACTTTTACGGAATATTCGACAGGAAATATATAAATTATAGTATGAATAATTGGAAAATAAGAAATAAATTGAGTGATTGATAAGAGCGTTTCAATATATACATAACGCCAGATTTTTGCTGTAAGTCTTAGCCGGACTGACATGAAATGGACAAAAATAAAAGTTGTGGTGGTACTAAGATTTACATTAATCGTTACGTACGTTCACTTAATTTAGTCTTAATAGAATTTACATTATATGTATGTCCACAAAAGGTAAAGAAATGAATCTTTATAACTAAATTCGTCATCTCTGTTGCATATTCGAGTATCTTTTTTTTTTATTCCATTTTTTAATATTTGTCTCCGAATAATCATGGTTTTCAGATTATTCTAATTGTTAAAGTTCGATTCTAATTGTTAAAGTTCGATTCATAAGATAAATATATACAAAAGAATATGCGAACCTAGGATTTGTAAACAAAAATTATTTAAGTTTGCCGATTAAACCTAAGCATGGTCAATTTTAAGACATCTTGTTCGATTTATGTGTATTTTTTATAGTACGAAAGACATCTTTTTATTTGTATTTGAGAGTTAACTTGTTGATTGTATTAAAAAACCAGATCGATTTGAATCTTAAAAATTACTTATTTCATAATGTCTCTTATATATATAGCTGGTTCTATACTAAGCTGGACACTTATACACCGCACCTCATCTTGTACATAATTAGATTCTGATCTAGAGACATACTTTTTTGTCGTCAACTAGCCGTTTTAACTTTTAAGTTCAACCATATCACAACATTTCCATTTTTTATTTTTTATTTTTGTAGCATGTTACAATCTTTCTTAATATTCGTAGAGTATTGTTTTCTATCAATTTGTAGCAATAACCATATAATTCTCCTTTCGGTTGAAAATTTGAGATTTATTGATTAACAAAAAAAAAATACATAATTAGTATGGACAGTCTTAAAAAAGCTGCCAAAATAATAAAGAATTAACTTCGCATAATCTCAAACCATCGAGTTCTATAACCAAGCGAAGAAATCTGGTTTCGCACAACTTTATCCGCAATGAAGGTAATACCAAAATAATTGGTCCACCTCTTGGTGTGGATACGAGTATTTCTTTCTCTCCAAATGTAATAAATGGAGATTTTGAAAGCAATTAAAAAAAAAAAAAGAATGCAACTCATACACTCCAAAATACAAGAGGAAAAGAAATAAGTAGTATCACTCCAGGTGTAATCACATGGGACAAAAGTCCAACACAAAGGTTCATCCAAATCGTAAAATTGAAAGGAGAGGCGAAAAAAGATGATTTCTCGATTCATCCCATTCACCACATAAAACACAGCAGTGATTATGTCCCAAAAGCCTCGTGCGAACACCAACGAACAATATATCTTTCATTGCAAGCAACGAGGTAAAGGAAAAACCTTGTGCAAATTGTGAAAAACATATGAGGTTATGTCAAGGTACCTTTTCTCACCTTAAACGTAGCTGCTCCTAGGTCAAATGAACATAGCAAGATGGCCGAAAATCATCAGCAGCTAAAAATCATCAGTAAAGTGACGCCACAAGCTAACATCTCGACCCTCATCAGGACAAGGATGCTTAGTATGAAGAAGAGGAATAATGACAGAGAACTATCTTTCCACATAAGACTGAGAAAGCCAACTCAAGTTAGAAAAAATATCGCTGACTTTAGCATAACAAGCAATACCAAGGTATCAAGTTCCACAATCACCCATAGATTCCTAGTTGAAGTCCAATTATCACTCCAAAAGAAAGTATCATTGCCTAAGTGTATTAGAATATGGCCTTCCAACTCAAAACCAATTGGTAATGAGTGGAGTGACCCATATCTTATATATACTAGTTAGGATCCCTTCCAACTTCCGATGTGGGATATATTCCCTAATACGCCCCCTCAAGATGATGGCTCTTTGGCCATAAATCTCGTATGTTCGGGGATGGATTGACGGCACCAATATTGGGCCTGGCTTGTCGATAATTGGACCGTTTTTGGGTTAGATCGGGTTGGACAGTGTGGATCGTGGGCTCTGATACTATATTAAAATATGGGCTTCCAACTTCCGATGTGGGATATATTCCCTAATAAAGTGGATGTCAATCTTAATGAACTCATAAACTTAAGAATGAAGTTTGAGAAGTTCTCCTCTATACCCAAAAGCCAAAAATCCCATATGCTTGACATCCCAAAAAATTTATAGCAAAATAAATAATGACAAGTCCTGACAACTCAAGAAATATCCGAATGGAAAACTAATTTCCAAATCAGGTGGCAAGCAAAAACATAAGAGTAGGATCTCAATGACCGAATGCCTAAACCACCTTCAGCCAAAAGTAACAATTCTTTTCGCAACTGACTTTGGTTGTGCACTTATCATTTGGATTTTCAATCCATAAAAGAAGCTGAACAGAGGCTCTCAATCTCCTTAATGTACATGTTTGGCAATTGAAAACCAGAATACCAAAACCAAAAGTTTGTAATGCTGGTAATTACAGATTTGATAACCATATAATTCACTGTTTACGTTTCAAATACCTTGAGCTTAATTTGAAATTTTAGGATAAACATATTTGATTGGAATATAATGCTATCGACATGAGATACAAACAAAATAGATAAATATACAAAAATGCATGATATTGATGGTAAGAATGAAAGTCTAAAAATGACATTGAGATATATATATATATATATATATATAACTAGTCTAATTATTAGATTTGTAAATAAAATCATTTAAAGTATATGTTATGTCGAGTTTTTCTTAATTTGGTGGTTAAGATGATCTAGATAATGACTTTAAGATTATGGTTTGATCCTTTCTTATTGCATTTAGAGAATTTTTTTAGTATTTTTTTTTAAAAATAGACATTAATCTATAAATAGTTATATCGATCTAATTATTGAAAACAAAATATCCTCTTAACATTAATTATACCGCTTTTTATACTAGTTGCCCTAGCTAGTTGATAACCATTTTCAACATCACAAACTCAACTCTTTTTATTGTATTATTCAGATAGTGAACTACAATTATATATAGTCACAACCTGATTCTATATAAAAGTATAGTTTATGACATTGTTTGATATTTTTGATACATATCCAGAAATACTCATACATTTTTTCAACGTCTAAATTAAACACATGTGCAAATGGTCTTTAGCCTAGTGGCAGGCAGACGCACTTGCATATCTCGGGATCAAGTCCCATTATCTGCACTATGCAGGAATTTGACTAATTGGTCGGTCAATTGTGGCCCAATGTTGACAAAAAAAAATTAAACACATGTAGAAATTTTCCGTATTTGATCATTTAGGCAAGATGTTTTGTTTGTTTTGGTCAAGACTTTAGGTAAGATCTTAAATACATATTATATAATAAGAAAACGTATTGGAATAAAATCGTACAAAATTGATTTACAATATAAATTAACAGCTAGTTGAATCGTATGTACATGATAAAAGGGACAGAGGCAAAAACAGATGGACAAGTCTTGGGGTGTCACTTTATCATCTTATATTTTTGGTGGATAAGCCCAAAAAAATCTTACATCCAATCTTTGCCTATCGTTTTCTTTAGATTCGAGAGGTTCTATTCTAGATCTTTATCATTATTTTCACAATAATACAATTGTCCCCACACTAAAGGTTTTATCATTCACGTTTCTTTACTATGAATCATGTTATCACGTAAAACCATAAATAATCTTACATTTGTTTTGGGGAGATAGTTTAACATATTGGAATTAGACCATGTTCAACAAAACTATCATTCGGTCCGGTCTAAAGATATTTGATTTGTGATAATTATGACCATGTTATTTACGCTAACGCTGCCATCATTTCAGCGACTAAAGTTGATACATTGACATAAGTAAAAAACAACGAAAAACTGTTGTTGCAATTACATTAATGAATATAATTGCGTTGTAATGAATCTGATTGAATCGCGGGAAAAAAAAAAAGTGTTAGTTAAATCGATCACTACAACTATTTTTGTGGTGTTGCCTATAACACTTTTCATAAAGCTGGATCTCAGTTTAACCATATTATTGTGTCGTCGATCGTAAATGCAGCGACCTTAACAAAATCATGGCATATATAAGAAAAAGATTATGCTTTCCTATAAGTTAATAGGGCCTTAGATTCTATAATCTTCGGGTTTTAATTTAAAAAGTGTTTTGAAGGTACGAGGGAAGTGCATGCCATGTCACAATTTGTTGGAGGCCGTAGATAAGCTCCTTCGAGTCAGATTAACATTAGCCTTTGGTTTTCCTATTACCGATTTAAATTACTTTGGCATGGTAGATAATTCGATTAATATTATGTGAGTCTTTTTATTTTCAAGCCTAATAACTTAACTAATGATAGAATTGTTAGAAAATTATGGCCATAATTCATCAAAATTTGAGTGATTGTGTTGGGAGTAGATAAGGTTTGGTTTTCAAATCTCAAATCATTGTCTTTAGAGTATCATGTCCTTTCTGTGCCCGAAAAGCCGAACTGATACAGTTTCTTTCTCTCTTTGGTCTTTATTTATTTTATTTTTAATAATCAAACTGTCTCTTTATTTCATTTACTTTTAGCAGTTCCTTAATACATATCGAAAGTGGTCAACTTTCAGGTACACTTTAGCATTAAAGTCACCATCACTTCATGTCTTACCGGTCGACTCAGACAGGAAATCATAGTCATACTGTCCAAATGATTTCAACGATTGAAGTTGTACATCTTATATAGTTAATTATCTATTTTTGTTTAATTTAAAATTCATTTCCAAATTATCATATCATTCTGCAGAATAAAAATATAAAATCTACATTATAGATAGAGTTTTGTTGACATGTACAAGAAAAACATACAAGAGATAACTTAAAAGGTGATATGGAGTCACCAATCATAAAATTAACATTTTGCGGTGAGCTTTATAGTCTACTTGGCATAAATAAACGCTTTATGTCAAGTCAATAATAATAAATTAATATTAAACATTTCACATCATTAAGATAAGAAACTGCAGAAGCACATGAATCCTACTATTTGAGTCAAATGAAATTAGGGTTTAATCTAAAAGAAATGAAATTAGGGCTAGAATTGGTAACAAGGATTCGTAACGAGAGTATTGGTTTAGGGCCTAGGGCCCAATTTGATCACACTAATTTAGCAATCTCAGACTTGTCTCGTTGTTCCTCACCGTCAAAGACTCAAATATACACAAGTTATATCTCAGTGTAGGCCCACGAGTCATTTATATATGTTCTAGTTCCGCTTTGTTAAAAACGACAACGTTCAGGCCGAATTTTTTTTTATATATATAATTCAATTCGAAAGGAATATGAATTTGGTTTACCAACTTATGAAAATGATTCTTAGCTTTGCTTAGGGATCACTTAAGTAGTGAAGATTTTTATAATTCATTAGTCTTAATTATGAATATTAGTAATTTACGACGACGAAGAAAGAAAAAAGATTAGCTTATGAGTCTTGCACAAAAATATGGTATGGGTAGAAGAATGAGTCACATTTAATAGCAAGTGTAGTGTGCTAATTTCCTAGAAATTTCCTTCACATGCCTTCAAACTACAATGTACGAAATGCCAGTTAATTCCAATTTTGTCATTATTGATTTATGGATATGAACGTCCAAACATTATTTGAATAGTTGTTTCCTCTATTTTTTAGTATTTAACTATTAGAAAAAATCGACTATATAACATCAATTTCAGGAGGAAAGACTTAGACTTAAACAAATCGAGAAGGTTGATATTGATAAAATACAAGAAAATATAATATAAAAAGTTAAAATGAAAATGACATCAAAATTATAGATCCGGATCGAGATTTGAATATATCATGGAGATGGAAGTTATGAATTGATGAGTTGGCCCATTGTTGATTACGTGAATGCATTCAATGCCTCGGTGCCACATTACGACGATACGGCAAATATTTTTATTTATTATGATTATTGATTACTGATTGGTGTGCATGTTTCACTATTTATTGTGCAAGATTAGAAACTCATCAATTATCATACAAGACCGTATTATGTATTCTTGACTAAAGTTTAGCTTTGTTGATTAGTCATTCTCAATAACCAAATTATCCTGCTTTTATTCTACAAAACTGTCCTACAACATTGCCTAATAGAATATTGTGAAAAATATAATACGGTGGATTAAATGACGTATCATTTGAAAAAAAAAAAAAAAAAAAAACTGCCAAACTACCAAATAATATAACGTAATTGTTGTTGTTGTTTAGTTTCCACTTGAAAAAATAGAATTAGCGTATTGGTCTATAGTAATGATCAATTTCCTCCTAACGCAAAATTAACTAAAACATCTACACTTATTTAGAGGTTTTCATAGGTCTGGGTATTCGGGTCTTCGGGTCGAGTTCAGATAGGTTTTTTTTGGATTTGGTTCTTTCAAGTAAAGGAGTTTTATAGCTATTTAGGATCCACTACAATTTCGGTTTGGTTTCGGGTCGAGTCCATTCGGGTTCGAGTCAGTTCGGATCTAAATTTTAAGAACTAAAAAATACTTAATACCCGTATACCCAAAAATTCCCCGAATACCCGAAAAAATTTTTAGGTACTCAAGACCCGATCAGTTCCGGGTACGAACCGGACTTTGACCCAATACCCAGGAGTATTTAACAAATATATCCAATAGAATAAAATGGTAAAATCCAGATTCAGAGCCAAACTTGCTTTTTCAAATCAGTTTCAATTTAGTTATTCGATTCCGAATACTATGCCCAGACCTAAGTTTTTATATGGACTCTCCCAACTTTTAGGGTGATTATGAGTGGTTAGATTCTCTCCCGAAAAGTAGTCAGAGTTCACACAGAACCTCTTAACCAAAAAAAATCACAATATTTATTGCGGCCGCAAAGTAACCGGAAAAAAAGGAGAAAGAAACATAAACATTTAAAAATTTATCAAAGAAAAAGGAAACATAAACGAAAACGACGGCGTATAGCACACCGTCCACGCCGTTTTATTGAAAATGTAAGCATTCACGGTGCCTGATCTCACGGACGATACTGTAGGGATTGATTTGACTCATTCCGCGTTACAACATTTTAAAACTATTTTAATTCTTTGAGGAATATAATTCTCTCATGGAAACTATATATATTCTTTCTTGATATATAAGGACAATCTAGAAGTATTATATGAAATCGAATGTCATTATCGTATAATCATAACGTATTTAAAACACTCACATGGATACGGTCTCCTCTACGTCGCTTCGTATGAAATTATATACACAATGTGATACTAGAGAATCTAAAAAATATTTTTCGTTGAATACACTTTACACAAACTTATTATATAAATTCTTTTTTGTTAACAAGAGCAAATTCATAATCCAATTCATCTAGATGCAGTCAACTTTTCATAAAAAGATAATGTATTGTCGCTCAAAATTATACAACAAGTTCAGTCAATAATTCAACAATCGTGAATTTTAAGATTATATAAACTATTGAAATTTGGTTCTAAGAAGTTCTGTTATTCTATATGTTATTCTATATGATATTATTATATGTTAAAAATTTGGATGGATTAAGTTTTGTCAATGTAGTTGCTAAAAGAAACTTAGCTATCGGTATAAGTAGATTAAATATTCCACAAGAAAAACATTTATAACTTTAACATGTCGAAACTTTATCGTAGAGAGATCAAACCTAACCGACGATTGTCTTATCATGGAAAGCTTAGCTGAAGAAAAAAAGACTTGTTACTTTAACCGAATTAAAAAGCATAGTGATTTATGTTATTACTTGGTCCGTGTATACTTTTAGTGAAAATAATTATATATATATTATATTTATATATAAGTATATCTAATATATAATTTTGTAGGAATTACAAGTATTTTAAATATAATAAAATTAATTTATAATTTGTGACATAATATATTATGATATGTATTGTGCATAAAATATATTTGACTTATACATATTATGATATGTATAAATTTTTTTTGACATGTTCACATTTAAGTTTTGTTTTCATATTGTAGAATATTTTTTTGAATATTATTTTAAATGTTATGAGATTAACACAATTTTTAGCCTTGGGCATAGGTCGGATATCCAAGATTTTTGTGACACCCGCATTTGGGTCCGGATCAACGGATATTCTCGACATCCGGATTCGCGGATATCCGGATCTGAACCATTATTATATTACATAATTTTCTTATAAAAAATAATATCATATGTGTAATAAAAAGATGATAAGAAAATAAATAGGTAGATTTGTAGAATTAAAAATTATAAAAAACTAAAAATTCACAAAATACCAAATATATTAATTTTTCTTATCATTTATATTACTATATCATTAAAAATAAATTTTGTTTGAAACAGACCAATATAACACGGTGTTAATGTTATACTTGATTATTTATGGAGATAGGAAACTAAACTGTGAATAAAATAGATATGTGAAGTTTAGATTCTATCTTTTATATAGAATTGTTAATCTATCGTTCCAATATACAAAAAAATAGGAGATATATTTACAAAGCATGTTAAATCCAATTAGAATAAGGAAATATGTTTTTTTTTTCATTGAATATCATAGTTATCCAAAAAGAATAGTTAACATGTCGTTTAAAAATTTCTAAAAATAAGAAATATATTTATAAAGGACATCAAATCCAATTTGAATAAGGAAAATATCAGCTTTTAAATATAATATCATAGTTATTGTAAAAGAAATTTAGTTAAGTTTTTATATACTTTTATATATAGTGATTAAATAAATTAAATATTAATATTATTAAAAAAGACCTTTTATCAAGTTTTCTATTAAGAAATACATAATTTTAGTTTAACCTAAACAGCAAATAATATTAGTTTGTTAGATAGTTTTTTTGGTCGTGTATATTAGTTTGTTAGATTAAAAAGGAATAATATTTAAGTAAAAAGTATATAAATAAAAACAAACTAATAATATTATCTAGATAATAATAATTATTAATTAGTTATAAATTTTATTTTTTGAGATAAGAATAGATACAAATATTGTGTGACAAATATTATGTGATAATATTTTCTAGTAACAATACAACCTAATCCAAAACAGACAATATAACACAATATTTAAGTTAATGTTACGCTTTTATTATAATTATATATAGAGATATTTATTATTATGTGACTCAAAGTGATGTAGGCGGAGTTTAGAACACTAATACGTCACAAAGTAGTGTCGGTCTTTACTTGTTCAACATGAAAAATGTTGTTTATTTCTCTTAACTATTTATTAAACTGTATTTTAGTCTTTAGGTTTTTTTTTAATATTAGATCATAATTGGCCAATTTATTAGGCAAATTTCTATATAATATAGGTGATAAGGTTCGATCCTTAAATGTATAAGTACATATATCTTTGTAGACTTACCACATACCACTAAGCTATCTATAAGTTATCTGTTAAGTATAAATATAGTTTGGTGTCGAAACAATTTAAAATATTCAATAATTAACATTTATCAACATGCTCCTTTCCAAAAATAGAAAAGTCATTTTTTTCTATAACTAATAATGGTGTAAAGGAGTAGATATCTGATATTTTTAAGGATATCCGTATGTGTATCCGTCTGATTCACCAAATTAATATCCGTATCCGTATCCGTCTGATCTGCCAAATTAATATCCGTATCCGTATCCGTCTTGACGGATATTCAGACTAAAAATATCTGTTAAAAAAACGGATATCTGTTTTTTTAAAAAAAAAATTAAAAATACTAAAAATATTTAAAAATATTTTTAATATTTTTAAAATAAGTAAAATATTCTATTAAAAAACGGATATCTGCAGATATCCGTTTCTAATTTTTGCATTATCCGTATCTGTTATTCGCCGATTTGTAAAATCAAGATCCGTATCTATTGGACTCATATATTCGTTTTTCGGATTAAAAAACGAATACATATCTGAATATCCGGCGAATACGGATAATACTTTAGGGAGAAAAACTAATGTTTGACATATATAAACTCGCTAATATATGATAAATATTTCAATGAATTTTTATTTGTTGTTAATGCAGTACCGTTAAAATTTAATTTTTCCATAAGTTTAATTTTTTAGAGAATATACGGAAGTCAATACTTTTTGGTGGTCAAAAGGTCTATACATTTCTTTTTCCTTGTAGCGTGTAGTATAGGATTTATGGAAAGTCGAAACTAAAGGGCTAAGGGTCTACATGTCAAATTTAAATATTTTACTAAATTCAACATTTTATCATGAAAACCAATGCCAATTTTCGTCACAAACAGCAAATTTCTTGAATAAAACTATAAACTAAAAAAATACACATATGGAAGCTAAGAGAACAAACATAAGTAACGTGGAATGATAGTTGATGGGGTTGTTGAAATTAGTGTAAAAATCCCCAAACTAATTCAAAGTACGCATATTTTCTTAATTTATTTATATTTTATTGATAATATTTTTGGTGAATAAAATTTCATTTGATTCACAAAAGTCAAACAGCAAGAGGGAGCAGAATTTGTTTTTTTCTCTACAATTCAAAATGCTGTTATTCAGTAACTTTTAAAATTTAAAGGCAGTAGACCAGTTCAAAATGCTGTTTAATACATTAACTGTAAAAGAATTTTGCTAAATAACAATTTTTAAAATTCTTACGTTTTCAGTTGTTACCCTCAATGTACATTTGAAAGTGCAAAATGAAAATACATTATTAGGTTGATATAAATTAAATTAAATATTTGAATTAGGTTGAGGTCATTAGGTCCTTAATTAGGTTGATATAAATAAAATATTGAAGTAGGAATATATCAAACAAAATTGGAAAGAAAGGAATAAGATTTTTTATTTATTTTTATTAAACTTTTTTTTTTTTTTTTTAATTTGTTTCACGAGTGACGAGCAAGCTATTTCGACGAAGTTTCCTAAAGCTCACACTAGTTCATCTTCTAATAATAATTTTTTTTTTCTCGAGAAAGCGACGGAAATAATCTACCGGAATATCAAAGAACAAAGGGAAAGAGCTGGGAAATTCTCTGAAACTCTTCTTCCGCCGATATAATTGAGGTTGATTTTTATTTGTTTATTTATCAGTAACCATAGCAAAGCAAAACCCTGTTTCTGTGTATATTTCTTGTCTGGGAATTGCAGAGATTTATGTATATTTGTTTTTATTTCTTTTAACTTTTTCTCTTCTGCTACTTTGTGTTTGTTTATTTGAATCTCTCCTGCTTGGGCACGAGTTACGAGATGTTGCCCGACACGATTGTTGGACCACTTGACCAAAAAAGTATTATTTCACTTAGCCAGATTTTGCTTCTTCGCTTTGAATTTTAAAATTACCGGGAAACTTTCCCGGATTCTGTTCGTGTTAGTGTTTCTGCTGCTGGAATTGGTAAACGGAGTTTTCTCCGGTTTCGTAGTTTGTTTGGTAGTTTGGTGGAATAGTTTATAAGGAGTAGTTGTTGCTGTTGGTACAGTGAAATGTGAGAGTTGTTTAGAAGAGATTTGTTAAACTGAAATCTCGAATAGTCTTTTTGATTGATTTTGCTGTGAATATTTGAATTGTGTTGAGGTTGGTTTTAGAGTTCTAATTGGGGAAGAAGAGAATGCAGAAGGCTATATAATGTTTCTAATCTGGGTTTGTTTATTTTTCTATTGAGTTTCTTTTTAGCTTTAAGGAAAGAGCGTGTTGGTGCTCTCTAGTGGGTGCTATCTCTCCTGCGACAGCCATGAGTGGACCATTTAATAACTCCCCACGAGGAGAAGACAAGGACGTGGAGGCTGGAACCAGTAGTTTCACTGACGACTATGAAGATCAAGATAGTCCGTTTGACATTGCCAGCACTAAGAATGCTCCAGTGGAGCGACTACGCCGATGGAGGGTAAATGCTCTAGTTTTATCCAGTTTTTATTTATTATTGCATAATGATGTCCCTTGATTCCTCTCACCTCTATTGTGATTGGTTGGGTATGATGTCCATTTGAACTCGGTTATTGTTTTACTCGGCTTTGGTTTCTTGTAATCAGATGATATTTTTCATGAGGCTTCTCTATTTTTTTTTCTTTAACAATATGTACAATTATGGGTTTTGTAGCAAGCTGCGCTTGTGCTAAATGCTTCTCGTCGATTTCGATATACTCTGGACTTGAAGAGGGAAGAAGACAAGAAACGGATGCTGAGGAAGATGAGAGCGCATGCCCAAGCAATAAGAGTACATAAGCTTTGCTAGTAAATTTTGGTTAATAAACGTTTAGGTGGTAGTGCTTCAAAAAAAAAAACTTTAGGTGGTGTCTAATTAGTGCTGTTTACTTCCTTAGGCTGCACACCTTTTTAAAGCAGCTGCAAGCCGAGTAAATGGTAATCTTCTTTCAGTTTCTCATTCTTTTCCGCGATATTCTATTCTTTATACCATATTTTGAAAGCATGTATTTGTTCTCGTGTATTGCCATAGAATTTAAGTGATTACCATTCTAATAACCTTCTTTAATATGCATTAATATTTATGGCCGATCCTATGGTTAGTTGTTTGTAGTCACAAGTTTTGCCAAGGGAAAATCTGTATGATCTTTGTTTAGGTTACTCATGTTTTCTCCAAAATGTGATTGATCTTCAGTGCAGTGGTTGTGTGATTATCTTTCATATGTAGCATAAACAGTATAATCATTCCAGATTTGCAACCTTTTTTGTGTGGACATCATTGTAGAACCAGTTGATGGTTTCAAGTTTTCTAATTCACTTTCTTACTTTTCAGATTGGTATGTTGTAGTTGACTGAGGTGTATTTCTTTATAGGAGTTACAAGTTCACCTCCGGCTCCTGGCGGTGGTGATTTTGGTATTGGACAGGAGCAAATTGTATCGATGTCAAGAGATCAAAATATAGGAGCTCTTCAAGAACTTGGAGGGGCATGTCTTTGCTTTAGCTGATCAATTACTATTCTCTGTGGAACTTATTTCTCAGCCATAAAACTTATTCATGTATGTCTACCCTCTCTTTTCTTGCATTAGGTCAGAGGGTTATCTGACCTGTTAAAAACAAACTTGGAGAAGGGTATTCATGGAGATGATGATGATATACTGAAAAGGAAATCTGCTTTTGGATCAAACACATACCCCCAGAAGAAAGGGAGGAGTTTCTGGGTATATATACATCTAATTCTTTTTCCTTTTAAGCAGCTTCCATAATTGTGAGATTTTTCAGCTTCTATCTGTGTGGCTATTCCAGTTAGTAAATATCTTGATTCCTCTTTCTTTATCCTTATGTTCGATAGAGGTTTGTATGGGAAGCTTCTCAAGATCTTACTTTGATCATACTGATTGTAGCAGCAGTAGCTTCATTGGCACTGGGAATAAAGACCGAGGTATTCAATTCAGGAACTGATACATTACATTAAGCTCAACACATACCTCGAAAATTTGAGTCTTCTTTTATGTTACATGGCTTTAGAGCAGTTGACTAATAATTATAAAAACAAGACTCTCCAGGATTAGTGTACCTCGTTATTTGACCGAGCTATGCCTTTATCGTGTTTTTTTTTTTTCTGTCTTTCATATTTTGAAGCTCGATAGCATTTCTATTGACTATCTTTTCCTTCGTTTTTGTACTCAATCTAAGCTTTCCTGCTCTGAGAGGGTAGAAAGTTGTTCTATTATCCATTGTCAACAGTTTCACCGTTTCCTTTGTTCTTACTGAGCTTTTGCTACGTCTTTTGCTGCCTTCTTAGGGTATTGAAAAGGGATGGTATGATGGTGTCAGCATTGGTTTTGCCGTTTTTCTTGTCATTGTGGTGACAGGTAATAATATATCTTTCTGAACTTGATTCCACTCATTTATGTGACTGCTGCATGTACTTTACTAATTTGTATACCTTTTTTCTTGGCAGCTACCAGTGATTATCGGCAATCTCTTCAATTCCAGAACTTAAATGAAGAGAAGAGAAATATACATCTAGAGGTGAGAGATGATCATGCACCTCATTTTTGTTGGTTACCGTTTTTGTTGGTTGAATTTTTGAAACTGCTTTGTGACATGCCCAGGTTACCCGCGATGGGAGAAGAGTTGAGATTTCAATATATGACATTGTCGTAGGCGATGTCATACCCCTCAATATTGGTGATCAGGCAAGTTGCATAAATTTGTCAATCTCTCTAGCTCGTCTTCGAATATCATTATAGAAATGTAATTTAATGTTTGCAAAAAATTTTCCTTAGGTACCTGCTGATGGACTTTTAGTTGCTGGTCATTCCCTTGCAATTGATGAGTCCAGTATGACTGGGGAGAGCAAAATTGTATGCTTTACCCTCTGCCTTCGTAAGTGCAAATTATAACATCTTTGCATTTCATGTGTCTGAGAAAGCTTTTTTCTGGTAGGTTCAAAAAAATTCTACTAAGAATCCATTCTTAATGTCCGGCTGTAAAGTTGCAGATGGCAACGGGACAATGTTGGTAAGACTTGACGACACTAACTTTTACTATCTATGACAGAGTGGCTTAAAAAGCCTGTAGTCTTTGTGAAGAAAAATTGGTGATACGTTTCATTGGTAACAAAGATATTTGTGGTTGGCAAATAGTTGCAGCAAAACATGTTTTTCTTTATGAGAGGAGAAATTGAGTCAGTGGTGTTCAAAACTTCTGACAAGGCTACTTTCTTCCCGAATTGCTTATTTGAGCCTAAAATTTCATTTTTGAAACGCAGGTTACTGGTGTAGGGGTTAACACTGAATGGGGCTTGCTAATGGCTAGCGTCTCAGAAGACAATGGTGGAGAAACACCACTGCAGGTGAGTATCACCTTTTCTCTGTTTATAATTTTGTGGCTTCTGTAAACTAGTATTCATCCCATACTTTGCTTTCTTCAGGTACGCTTGAATGGTGTTGCAACATTTATCGGGATTGTAGGGCTCACAGTTGCTGGCGTTGTATTATTTGTTCTTGTTGTCCGGTGTGTTTTCATTTCTTCCTGACAACTAAGTAGCTTGTGGAGTGAATGTTACTAGTTATTGAATGAATCTTTGTTCGCTGCAGCTACTTTACTGGTCACACGAAGAATGAACAAGGAGCACGGCAGTTTATTGGAGGAGTGACAAAATTTGATCACGTGCTAGATGATCTTGTTGAAATCTTCACTGTTGCAGTAAGTGTTTCTTTAGAAGAAATCAGCGCGATTAATCTGGTCATCAGCATCTTATTCACATTTCTAGCCATGCACCTCAACTTATCTAATATTATAGGTTACAATTGTTGTTGTGGCTGTGCCTGAAGGGCTTCCTTTGGCTGTTACCTTGACGTAAGTCTACTGTATTGGATATAAATATTGTAATGATAATAGTTGCTTTGGCTTTTAGAGTTGGAAAGAATTTAGTTATTACCTGATTTAAATTTAAAGACATTGGTAGATTCACGGTAAAAATTAATAATTCGTCACTGACTATTCTACTTCTTACTGGCAGTCTTGCATATTCCATGAGAAAAATGATGGCTGATAAAGCTCTGGTATGTACATTTTACCTTTTGAGATTGAATAAGTTTGCAGTAAAATGTCAGCAAAATTCTTGTGAATCTTGTTTGAAACTTAAACGAAGTTTAATTCAGGTGCGTAGGCTTTCTGCCTGTGAGACCATGGGGTCTGCAACAACAATTTGCAGTGATAAGACTGGAACTTTGACCTTAAACGAGGTGAATCTTAGTGCTTTCTTCTTTTTGTATTTGCTAACACACTAGTTTTGGATGGGTTTCCAAATTACGAGCTTTTGCTATCTTGAACTATATGCTCAACCAGCGAGTCCCCTAATATTCTCTCTTCTCCCAGATGACTGTTGTTGAGTGTTATGCTGGATCCCAAAAGATGGATTCTCCGGAGAGCAGCTCAAAATTGCCATCTGCTTTTACATCCGTACTCCTTGAGGGAATTGCATATAATACAACTGGCTGTGTGTTCTCATCTGAAGTAGGATAAAAATACTTCGGAGCTTTCTATATTTTTGTTTGTTTTCTTCTTCAACTGGTTCAATGTAATAATATGCATGTGTTTGCTGATGACAGAGTGGTGAGATTCAGGTCTCTGGATCTCCGACTGAAAAAGCGATTCTCAATTGGGCGATTAAGGTTTATTTTTCAGTTACATTTTCTGGTTCCTGTATATATATAGCCATGAGGAGAACTAATTTCAATTTTTGTAAGCTCTTCAGTTGGGCATGGATTTTGATGCTCTTCTGTCTGAGTCTTCTACTCTACAATTTTTTCCATTCAACTCAGAGAAGAAACGGGGAGGCGTAGCAGTTAAATCGGTAATGTGTTTTCAATTTGTCAACATCCATTTTGTAGATTAGCTTTGTTTTTTATTCATGGCTTATGGTTGTTTACAGTTGTCAATCAGCATCCTAACAAACTTGTAATTCATTTTCAGCTTGATTCGAGTGTCCATGTTCACTGGAAAGGCGCTGCTGAAATTGTTTTAGGTTCCTGCACACACTATATGGATGAGAATGAGAGTTTTGTAGACATGAGTGAAGATAAGGTTTGCAACTATGATATAATTTGTCGTAATGAATTAAGTTATCATTGTGTCTTGGTTCAAGACCGTTTTCTTACTGCAACTCCATGTCAGTTATCACATTCTACATATTTTAAACGCTATTTTATCCCAAATCAGTGCCATATTTAGTAGTGAGAGAGAAATATTTTTTTGCTTTTGAATCAAGTACTGTTGTTTCAGATGGCGGGATTAAAAGATGCTATCAATGACATGGCTGCAAGAAGTTTGCGCTGTGTTGCAATTGCCTTTAGAACAATTGAAGCTGACAAGATCCCAACTGATGAAGAGCAACTTTCTAGTTGGGTATTACCTGAGGATGATCTTGTACTGTTGGCTATAGTTGGTATTAAGGTGAGCGTTACTTATGCTTAGTTTTCCTTTCCTTTTTGAAGAGTCTTGATGCTCGTTGAGGTGATTCTCTAGACCATACAACAATTCATTGCTAGTTCTTTGACGTGCAATACATTGTAGGATCCATGTCGTCCAGGTGTCAAAAATTCAGTTGCTCTATGTCAAAAAGCCGGAGTCAAGGTCCGTATATATCTCATTTGCTTTTTCCTGAGGGGTTTTTTGGTCATATTTTGTTTATTTCCTAGACTGTTCAGTTCTTCATGGGTTTATTGTCTTCTAATTGGCACTATGTCCTCAGGTTCGAATGGTGACTGGTGATAACATCCAAACTGCCAAAGCAATTGCACTGGAGTGCGGTATATTAGCTTCAGACTCAGTTGCTAGTGAGCCTAATCTGATTGAAGGAAAAGTATTTCGATCCTTTTCAGAAGAAGAAAGAGATAGAATTTGTGAAGAGATATCTGTAAGAACCTTGTGATTTAGGCTGTGATTAGAGGCAGTTACTTAATGGTACCTGATACTGTTGCTAAACTTGAAGGTAATGGGTAGATCATCACCCAATGACAAACTTCTTCTTGTGCAATCGCTGAAGAGGAGGGGACATGTCGTAGCTGTAACTGGTGATGGAACTAATGATGCTCCTGCTCTGCATGAGGTTCTTTCTATATATTACATAGACCTCGTTTGTGTAATCTTTAAAGAACACTGTTGATATTGAGGATCACGCTTTCTGTTTTTCTCCATTTATTTCAGGCTGATATAGGTCTCTCTATGGGTATCCAAGGCACTGAAGTTGCAAAGGAAAAGTCAGACATCATTATCTTGGATGACAACTTTGAATCCGTTGTGAAGGTTGTAGTTATTCCTTTTTTAAAATTATCTTGACCAGGAGATTCATTTTTGTAACTCGTTGATACCTATACAGGTTGTCCGTTGGGGTCGATCTGTGTATGCCAATATTCAAAAGTTCATCCAGTTTCAGCTCACGGTTAATGTTGCAGCTCTTGTTATCAATGTTGTGGCTGCCATATCCGCGGGTGAAGTTCCTCTAACTGCAGTTCAGGTTCGATATAATAAAGTTACCCCATCTTTATCTCATCTGCACGGAAGTAGTCACTTTTAAACGAAGAATTCCATGTTCGTAAAGACTCTTTTTCCTTTCCTTTGTAGCTCCTCTGGGTCAATCTTATAATGGATACTCTTGGTGCTCTTGCTTTAGCCACCGAACCACCAACTGATCACTTAATGGATCGACTTCCTGTTGGCAGAAGGTACCGCTTTTTTTTAGATTTGGTCACCTGAGCATGTGTTCAGTCTTGTTCAAATCTGGGGTGATATCAGTTTCTCTTTCGTTTGCTTAATAATTGTATACATCTCCGCTTTCAGAGAACCTCTCATTACAAATATCATGTGGAGAAACTTGTTTATACAAGTAATCTTCTTTCCCTCACTTCTCTACATATCACAATCTTTGTGCCATCTCAGCTGCTCTAATTGTTTTACAAATTATTAGGCGATGTACCAAGTGACTGTTTTATTAATCCTCAATTTCCGTGGAATAAGTATCCTTCATCTGAATAATAAATCCGATCCCGAGAGAGTGAAGAATACAGTCATCTTCAATGCTTTTGTTATCTGCCAGGTATAAAAGATACCAACTTCTCTGTATGTATATAAAAAAAGCTTGGGTACGTTAGAAAACAAACTGATCATTATCTGTTAGATTTTCAACGAGTTCAATGCACGAAAGCCAGATGAAATAAACATTTTCCGAGGAGTTCTCGGGAATCACCTTTTTGTAGGCATCATCTGTATCACCATTGTGCTCCAGGTACTCACTTTTCCACTCTTTTTCCTGCAAGCAAATCCAGTCGCTTCTTTGATTTTGTACAGTTGGGACAGATATACCATTTACTGCTTATTCTTAACTGTTTGATAGATCGTCATTGTTGAGTTCCTTGGAACATTTGCCTCAACAACTAAGCTTGACTGGGAGATGTGGCTTATCTCGATTGGAATCGGTTTCATCAGGTTTATTTTTGAAACTTTTGTCATTTAAAGAGTTTTGATTAGGTGATAACAAGAACTAGTAAATGTTTTCTTCAAAAACTTACCATATAGATTCTGTTTTATATGATATAACCAGTTGGCCTTTGGCGGCGATCGGAAAACTGATACCGGTTCCGGAAACTCCAGTCAGCCAATACTTTAGAATAAACAGGTGGAGAAGGAACTCATCAGGTAACTAAAGCTGCCTTTTCGTTATAGCCAAGCCATTCAAACTCACAGGTAACTAATGCTATGATCATTACTAAAGCTTCAATGTTGTGTTGATTTCCAGGTTAGTATTTAGTTTGAAAAGAGAAAACAGTAAAATACCAAAGTGGCTTCAGTAGTTTTCAACTTGTGAATACACTTTTCTACTATTATTTCTCTCTTAGTACTTACGCAGACGGCTTCTTCGTTTTTAATACATAACAGGATGATAAAACATACGTATCTTTGTTGTTTTGAACACAACAGGAATTTTTGTTTACCTGTTTTTCGTTTTTCACTGGAAGATACATTATTCGGAAGAATACATTCGAGAAATACGAAAGCCATCGGAATAACAAGATATTTCCGAAATACTAACATCAGAAACTGACAAAGGCAAAAAACATGACCAAAGTAGAGTTTAGCTGTTTAAATGCACAATTTGGTTGATCTGAAACCAGCGTCGTAAAAAATCCGATACATATATATATTTACATACATATTAAAAAGCATGTACATGTATGTTACAAGTAGGTATCTACAGTTTGAGATTATGATGCAGCAAACAATGGAAGTGGTGCATTGGTTTCTCCACAAGAGCATATCTTCCTTTGTCATAGGCCTGAGATTCAAGACCCCTTTGAACACTCTCACAGAGCACAACATCTTCAATCTGATTCACCATTTAACATTCTATAAACTCATAGTCTCTTTAAACCGCATTATTTTTCAGTATAATGAGATTATTCATTCCCGTACCTGAACTCTATCGCTTTCTTCCAGACTTCTCTTGATGAAAGCTGTATCATCCTAAAAGCCAAAAAGAAGATTTTTCAAATACAGGGCCTGGTTATATAGGTTTATGTTGTCAGTTTGTGTTACCTTTAAAGAAGATTCAAGGAAATAGTCGAAGACAACTTTGCATTTCCTTGGTCCTAAAGGTATCACTAGATTCGTGTCCATCCAAGGTCCATACCTTGAAAACGATATTCAACGCAGAGTGAGTCAAGTCAAGTTTTCCTACTGATCAAAACTAGTTTACTAAGCTGATCAATGGATTCATATGTAATACCTATTTATCATGAAATTTGGGTATATGAAAGCATATAGAGCTTGAGATCCAAGCCTATCAAAACAGTCTACTTTACCAGCCTTGGAACCACCACCACATTCTTGGATGCTAACCCTTTCGAATATCTGATATCATCAAAGTATCAAACAGAATTCTTCTTTTTTATCAATTTTTTTTTTTTTGTTTTTCCACATAAAATTTCTAAGAGTCCGTCGCAAGAAGCAACTAACTAAAACTAAATTCAAGCCTGAATGTTGTTTGGATTCAGCCACAGGAATATACCGTTGTAGAATAGGTTGCAAGATCGAGGCCTGACATCAAACCTTTATGTGCATAAGGCACATGATAGCCACCATCTAAGTAGTTATCACAAAAAACCTGCAGAAAATTTCCAGAGATCCATCATTGATCTTTGGAGTTCTGTATTTCGAAAAGAGAATATAGTCAAAACAAGATTTCACCTTCCAATTACAATCAATGGTGTATTCAAGTCTGCATATGAAACTAAGCGGGGAGTCAACTCCACCTTGGCTTAACCTCTCCGCAGAAGAACCAAGCCATTCTGATACCACTGATCCATCTATCTCATCCTCTCCCTTCCTCGATGTGGCTTTCGTAACTTTCAGGAGAACAAAAGGTCCCCAGATAGCCACTCTTAGAGGTTTAAGTCCCATTTCCTAGTTCCTCAAACAGTCAAGTATGTAAATTCAGATTCTCTTGATTGTTAAAACAAAAAGTGAGAGACCACATGCTTATTGCATCAACATGCCATACATTTAAAGCAAAGTTCTCTATCCCAGTCATCCTAGTAGCTTTTACAAGAGATCCAGTCAAGCTATACGTCCATCCCTGCCACACAAAAAATGAGATAACATGAGTCAAGGCAGTATTCACTCACCGCATAACCAGTTAAGTTACGGTTTTAAGTCTGTTATGGAGCTTACATGATAAGGGCAGACAAAACAAGACTTTTTCCCAGTTCCAGATGCTAAGATAGAGGCATGATGAGAACATACATTATGGAAAGCATGAATCTCTCCATTATCATCTCTAGACACCACAAATTCCACATCCCCAAGCCTGACCAATGTTTTTATCTTTCTTTCAAATTCTCATTGAACAAGATATAGACAATGCAACAAATAATCTAAATGTATGTGGTTACTTGCCTCCCGGTGAAAAAGTCTTTACTATCCTTAATCTGATCAGAGTATCCTGAACAAACAACAAGCAGTGTCAAAGAAAGGATCCTAGAGAAACATTCAACACTCAAAAGAACTCACTGAAACTAATTTTGTTCAGTGAGTGTGAATTTTTCCTAACCTACGGCTTGCCATCCTCCATAGAAGACCCGATCAAGCTCGAAACGGTAGAATTGAGGATCAGTATACCACGAGCTCGGCGGAGTAGAAGCTCTCTCCAACGGAATTTCCGGATCAAACTCCGTCAAAAGCTTACTGATGTTGGAAACGGCGAAGACTCTACTCAAAGAGCTCGAATAGAGAAATTTGCTCAGACCAAATTGAGGAACTGAAACGCCGGATACGCCATGAGAACTGAAATATCCTCCAATGGATTTAGGCGTCAGAGTTCGAAATCCCGGCACCGTCGCCGTGTTCATGGTCATCATCGTCATCATCACCGGTTGCTTTTTTCCTTTCAGCTGAGAGTAAACAGAGCTCTACTCGAATGACAAGTGGCATCTTTTTTATTATTTCTATTTTGACCCCACAAATTTTCGATTCGTTAAATTTCATACTCTAATTATGAACTACACTAAAATCAATGGATTTCACAATGTAAACCGGTCCGGTATATATATTTCTTTTTTGTAATGAGATTTAGTAACCACTAAATGTATTCTCTGTGAGAATTTCATTATTTTTACAATGATAAAATCAAATTACAATGTTGTGAGTAATTTACGGGTAGCTAAACAATTTCTGATTAGGTGTTAATCAAAAAGAAAAACATACTGGCAATGCATGACTCTCTCTTCTTTAACAAATAATCACCTTTTAATTCCTTAAAATTCCACCAAAGTTTCTCATCCATACAACTCTTTGTATGTGTTGCCATTATAAGCACAAGAATCACTCATTTCATCATTGTCATCTTCTTCTTCCATAAACTCATACAAACAAACATACATATATACATACACATATATAAACAATGATATGTGAAGATGATCATATGATGATGATGGACTTTAGGAAAGTTTTACCATCATCACCCACATCAACGCCACCTAAATCACCAACATACAACAATGAAGAAGAGAGACTAGAGGTTGTGAATTTGAGTGGCATGGCTTTACAATCTCTTCCTAATCCTTCCCTCAATCTGGCTAATATTTGCAAGCTTGATCTCTCCAATAATAATATCAAGGTTAAAACTTGTACACAAACTCAATATATCAGATATGTGTCTATTCATACAGATAAACTATACGTTTCTAATATTGTTGTTTCCTTTGGGTTTGTTTGTGAATGATAACAGAAAGTACCTGAATCTTTAACAGCGAGATTATTGAACTTGGTATCATTAGATATACATTCAAACCAGATTAAAGCTCTTCCCAACTCCATTGGTTGTCTTTCTAAGCTCAAGATCCTTAATGTCTCTGGCAATTTTCTCATTTCCCTCCCTAAAACTATTCAACATTGCAGGTAACCCCTCAAAGATACACTTTTAAATCTGAAACAAGCTTTTGTATATCTGAAGATGATTGATTCCTCTGATTTGTTTCGTTTTGGAAATTCCCAGGTCACTTGAAGAACTTAATGCCAACTTCAACGAGCTAATTAGATTACCAGACAACATAGGGTTAGAACTAACCAATCTGAGGAAGCTCTGTGTCAATTCAAACAAGCTCATTAGCCTACCAAATTCCATCGTTTACCTCACTTCCCTGCGTGTCCTTGATGCTCGTCTCAATTGCCTTATGATCCTCCCTGAGGACCTTGAGAATCTCATCAACCTCGAGATCCTCAATGTCAGTCAGAACTTCCAGTATCTTTCTTCTCTCCCACCTTCTATCGGTCTTCTCATGAACCTCCTCGAGCTGGATATTAGCTACAACAAGATTACAGTGTTGCCTGAGTCCATTGGATGCATGAGGCGACTGAGGAAGCTGAGCGCGGAGGGAAACCCGCTCGTGTCCCCACCCATTGAGGTTGTGGAGCAGAGCTTGCATGCAGTGAGAGAGTATCTGAGCCAGAAGATGAATGGCAGAATAGTGGACACCTCACCAAAGAAGAAGACATGGGGATTCCGTAAGTTGGTTAAGTATGGGACATTTAATGGCAGATCAAGGGCTTGGACCAGGGAAGAGAGAGACGGTCTCATCATGCCTGAGTACCGTCCCATTGATATCTTAACTTCAACCAGGTTTCCTGTGATGTTGTCACCTCGACGTCTCTTTTCTCCAAGAACCTATTTCACCGGATAAATAGTAATGTACAACAGTACACACAATGTTGACACTATCAACCATTTACTAAATTCATAAATGTATAAAGAATATCTATATACACAGTATTCAGATTATAAACTTATTGTAAAACATCTATTATAAAATTATAAATAACAGGCTTTGCTTCATAAGCTCTATTCTCATCCCCTTCCTCGTACCATTCATAGCCAGAAATTGTTTCATAAGATTTGTAAAGCTTCCAAGCAAACTATCACTCTTTGGTTATCAATCGTTTAGAAGAATCAATTATCTTCAATTTACATGCAGCTATGATGATTTTCGACCACACTTCATCAATTGTGTTGTGATGTAATTGTCACAGGAAATTTCACTTTATCTTTTTCAAGGCAATCTTAAACGATGAGATTGACAAAATCAAAACAACGCAGACGCATATGTCTAAACAACATTGTATAGATGCTGACATTCAAAGCTGAAATTCTCATTATCAAACAAGAAATACATAAGCTTAGAAACACACACAAAGAAGGCCACAACTTTTTGTTCTAATGATGGATCTTAAAACCAGAGATCCACTTGCAGAGTTATGTAAAACTGATCTAAAATCTAATGGAGATAACCAGGGATCTTGATGCGAATGAAGAGCATACTCATGACATAAGCGATCACAATGGAAGTGATTCCAGCTGTAGCATACGATGTTTTGACACTCTTAGCTCGATTCTTATCCAATGCCAGATCCAGCATTATGATTCCAATCCCACCGAGCACGAACATGAAACCCGAAGAAAGACCTTCAATAATGTACTGTCCATTTACCCGACCCGACATGAACACCACGGGACGTACTGCCCCGGTGTTAGGATCCTGAGTCGAACCGATACCTGGAGGCTCGACAATCACGTCGTATACAAAGCCGGAGACGACGAGGAAGTAAGTGAGGAGAATTAGCGCGAACACAGTCATCGGAGACGGGAGTGTGAACGAAGGTACCTTAAGACGAAGACGCGGTGGCCGGAGGAAGGAGAAAGGAACAATTCGGAGTATGTGGAAGATTGGATCGATTGAAGATTCATCAGACATGGCGGAGCCGGTGGCTAGGTTTTGTGAATCGGATCTCGGAGCCATTTTCCTCGGATCCTCAGAGTTAAATCTTCGTTCTCTATATTGTGAGAAAATAGTTTGAGTTAGTTGTTTGGAAACGAGGATATTATTATCCATTAAACGGATATTAGTTTTGTTTCACCCGTTTCGTGAAAGTAAACTGGCATGTTCTGCCGTTTTTAGAGAAGAATACTGAAATTGAACGACGTGATGTTTTCATCTGAATTTCGAAGGAGTTTAAAAGGCTTTCTTTCTCGGTATTGCTGTTGTCAAAGCCTGAGACTTTGGATTCGACTAAGTTCTGTCTTCTTTTGATTTCTGTATTACAAGGTTTTGATTTTGTTTAGAAACTAAAGCAGCAATGAGCAAGAGACCTCCGCCTGATCCGGTGGCTGTGCTTAGAGGGCACCGTCACTCGGTGATGGACGTTTCGTTCCATCCATCAAAATCTCTACTTTTCACTGGGTATATTGAACTAGACTTCCTTGCTTCTGAAAGTTCGAATCCTGTATTGTTTTTATTTATGATAGTTTGGTGCAAAATTGAAGCTTCGTTTCTCCAGTTCAGCTGATGGAGAGTTGAGGATTTGGGATACCATTCAGCATCGTACAGTTTCTTCTGCTTGGTTTGTTATTTTGATTTTCTTAAGTCGTTATATTTATTTTTTCTTGATGAAGTAGCATTCATTGTTTCTTTTTGGATTTGTAGGGCTCACAGTAGAGAACATGGAGTTTTAGCTGTAGCAGCAAGTCCTTGGTTAGGAGAGAACAAGATTATCAGGTAAAAACGTAAGCAGTAGTGATTTTTATAATCAATATATTTCTGCAAAACCTTAATTCTTCCATTTTTTGGTTATAGCCAAGGCAGAGATGGAACTGTTAAGAGTTGGGATATTGAAGATGGTGGTGTATCTAGGTGGATATGATTTCCTCTTCGTTTAGCTGTTTATGCATTCGTTTGCTTTTAAAATATAAACACTGATTCTCGTGACATGCTTTGCAGAGACCCAGTACTAAATCTCAGTACAAGCGCCTATCATTTTTGCAAGTTCTCTCTTGTTAAGAAGCCTACGACTTCTCGGAAAGAAGCTGAAGGTCACTCAGAGACTTGTGATGAGCAGGATTCTAAAGACACGCGTAATGTTCAATATACAAATAAGAGTGAAGGGTCTGTGGACGATTCTGGTTTGCTCCAGGGTATGCTCTACTTGTGTTGTCTATAAGCTTTGTGTTCTGATCATTGGTTTTGGAATGAACTAATACTGTTCGTTTTATAACGTTAAAAATGTAAGATCATAAGTGGTCACCATTAACCTGAAGAAGGTTTATTATTTTTCTAGTTTGTCTGATGTAGCAAAAAGAATTGTTTATTATCTTGTTGTCTCATACCAAAGATTTACTAAGAATTTGACAATAATAGATGGAGGCCATGCTGAAGGTATCACTTACGTAGCAGTAGCAGGGGAGCAACCTAATGAGGTGACCAGAAATTTATATAACTTAGTGTTTTGGACAAAAATCCCCTTGCTTTTTTTGTTTGGTTTCCGTTTCCTGTTTTCATTCTCCTCATTTGGTCTATCCGTAAAGGTAGAGGTATGGGATCTTAATACCGGAGACAAGATCATACAGCTTCCTCAAGCTAGCCCTGACGAATTCCCCAATGGTTCTACCAAAGAAAAAGGTAAGGTCATATTGTTCATTCCACGAGATCCTTCATATGTACGGTTCTTGGTAAATTGAGAATGCCTTTATCAGTTGACCTTCGAAGTTTACTTAAAATACTCTCATCAAGGTGGTGAATTTGGTCATCTGCAGGAATGTGTATGGCTGTTCAATTATTTTCCCCTCCTGAATCACAGGGTTTCTTACATGTCTTAGCTAGGTATGCTTACTTTGCAAAGCTGTTTTCTGTTAAGAAAGACAAATCCTGAAAGTTATTTATACTTTGATTTTTGTTATGACTGGGTAATTCCAAACTTGTTAAGTTATGAGGATGGCTCAATGCTGCTTTGGGATCTACGCAATGCCAATATTCCTCTAACAAGTGTGAAGTTTCATTCAGAGCCAGGTCTTGTTCCCATCATCTGTATTCAGATTTTCTTACATCTTTGTTCTTGCTCTTTGAATATTCCACAGTATTTATTTGTCTTCTTTATGCAGTTTTAAGTCTCTCTGTTGCATCATCATGTGATGGAGGTATCTCAGGAGGGGCAGATGACAAAATTGTGATGTTTAATCTCAACCATTCAACAGTAAGTTGGACATCTGCCAAAGAGGATGCACTTCTGTGATATATCGCTGTACAGCTAGTCTGATACCAATTCCTTATAATTTGTTATATGTTAAAGGGTTCTTGTACAATGAGGAAAGAGATAGTTTTGGAAAGGCCTGGTGTATCCGGCACCTCAATCAGACCGGATGGGAAAATTGTAGCCACGGCTGGTTGGGACCACAGGTTAGCACCCACATGCTCAGCTCTGATTGTCTTAGCTTGAATGCAAAAATCAGTTCTTAGCTTAAAAATGTGTATGAAATCCTTCTCTGTCTTTCCTCAGAAATTTTCCAACAATCATTTCAGTAGTTTTACCAATAACTAGAAGGAATAAATGCTTGTTCTATACAAAAAAAACTCATTTTTATGTTTGTTACATATTTGGAAAATAGAGTAAGGGTCTACAATTACCGCAAAGGAAATGCTCTAGCGATACTTAAGTACCATTCTGCAACGGTATGTGAATCTTTCTCAGACTTTGTATTTTCTTCCTAACTATTAAGAGACAAAGTTGTTCCAAATTTTATGTGTTTCTTTATAGTGCAACGCTGTGTCTTACTCCCCAGACTGTGAGCTGATGGCTTCTGCATCTGGAGATGCAACTGTTGCTCTCTGGAAACTCTATCCTCCATGAAAATCTCTCTGATGTTATATATTTCGGTTTGGTTTTCTTACCTGAATCTTTTCAATTTATCGATATGTAATGTCATCATCAAAATGAACAAATGAATAGTTTATAGAGGGTTTTTTTTCCTGGTTTGTTTTGGACTTTTGGTCCATATTGGTTAACTTGATTTGTTGAAATTCGCACGTTCTGCTGCTTTTGAGAAAAGAAACAATCAAAACGACGTGTATTTTGCATCTAGATAATAGATCCGGCAGGCAATCTACGTGGAGTACATTTCACGAAAATTAAAATTGCACCAAACTAAACCGACTAATAACATCTGAGCAAGACCTAACGCAAACAGTACGATTTCGATTTCTCGAGCTCTGGATCTTCCGATTTTCCCGCAATAGAATCTGATTTTGGCATCTTTCTACTTTCTTCTATATCGATCCCGATCGTTTCCCATTGATCTTGATCCGGAAGCTGTATTAATGGCGTACGTAGACCATGCGTTCTCGATAACAGATGAGGATATTATGATTGAGAGTTCATATACCGTCAATAATCGACCGCCGGTGAAGGAGATTGGACTAGCGGTGGCTCTACTCGTCTTTGGAACATTAGGAATTGTCTCCGGCTTCTTCATGGCGTATAATCGAGTTGGCGGTGATCGAGGCCACGGTGCGAATTCTTATTTATCTTACTATTTCTCTTGTGCACTCCATTATTTAAATCCAATCTGAAGTGTAGAAGCTGGCTACTTTGTATGCTTGTGTTCCTCTGATTATGTGCAGGTTAATAAGTTCCTTAAACGGAATGTATTTAATGTTAGGCATAAGATTGAGATTTAGGTGTTAGCTGAGGAAATGAAATGTATGTTATGTTAGGCATAAGAGAGATCAACTAAATGTATTAATGTTAGATTTAAGCTAAATCAACTATACGATTTAAGCAATAATCGATTTCAGCTAGATTGTTTCAGGAAATATATAGATTTTAAGGAAATTATATCAGGATTTAGGTGATTAAGCTGAGGAAACAACTTTTGTAGATACGGTGGTGTGTATTTTGCTTCCAGTTTGGTCTTCTACTCTCTTTTTTCTCCTTATAGAGGAGATTTGGATGAATAGATTGAAGACTTTCTGCAGTTTCCAAACTATACGTGATTTGATTTCAGTCTTAGAATATGTTCATATCTGACAATCCTAAGATTGTCTTATCTGAGAGATGAAAGGGATTGGATTTTCATTGAAATCCAGATCTATCTTAGATATCATATTTGTTAAACCTCTGCTTGTAACATAGGGCATGAAATCTCCCTTTAACTAGTTAGTTTTCTCTTTTTCTTCCGCTGACCTGTAACTCTGTAAGCTCATTGATGCATTTCCACACATCTTCTATGCAATGCAAAAGCAAAGTACATGCATCATACTTGAAACTTGATTCCATTTGGGTTTGCCTTCTCTCCATATTGCCAAAACTTGTTCTAATCATTCGTACTTTTTCATATTTGTGAATGAGCTCAATTAATGATGATTCATTTTTGTTTCTGGTGAAAGCAGGGATTTTCTTCATCGTCCTCGGGTGTCTTCTGTTCATTCCGGGGTTTTACTATACTCGAATTGCATATTACGCTTACAAAGGATACAAAGGTTTCTCCTTCTCAAACATACCTCCAGTTTAGCTAGCCCCCTCTCGAGTCTCTCCTGCTCAGATGTATAGAAGATCATTGCTGTAAGCAAATGAGTTCACTTGTTTACTCTCTTGTGTAGTATTTTAGGAGTTGAGTTGAGTTGAGTTGTGTCCCTTCTTGCTTTCTCCTTCCTCTTGTTAAATAAATCTGAGTCTTCTGATATACATAAATATCTATCTATATATAATACCCGGTTCAATGAGTTTGTTGTCTTTAAAAGATTTCCAATTCGAACCAAATAATTATTATACATAAATATCGATGTATGTATACCCACTTGTTGCTACTTTGCGGTCTTTGGTCAAATCAAATGTATCAGCCTAATAATTTGTACTTTATTAACTTTCTTTAAAACGTGACAAATATGGAAAATTTCCATTTGGATATTTGATTGGTTCATGGGTCCCAACGATTGCTGTGTCACAGAATCTGTTAATAATAAGAGACCTAAAAGGCATAAACCGAATATCCGGTTCCGGTTTGACAACATTTCCGGTTTATCTGAATTTTGTTCTGTGTCCCCTCAAAATCCTCAGCCGCATCTCACTTCTCATTCTCTCTTCCTATCTCGAAAAAATGGCTTCCTCTTGTTTCTTCAATGCCTCTGTATCTTCTCTAAACCCTAAACAAGACTCCATCCGCCGCCATCACTCCACCTCCGTCCTCCGCCACCGTCCCGTCGTCGTCTCCTGCACCTCGTCTGCGAAAACAACAGATGGAAATACCCCGATCGAGACAGCTGTCAAGCCTCCCCACCGTACCGAAGATAACATTCGAGATGAAGCTCGTCGTAACCGTTCAACTCTTAAGAATTCGTTTTCAGCTAACTACGTTCCGTTCAATGCGGCTCCTGGATCCACCGAGTCTTACTCTCTCGACGAGATCGTCTATCGTAGCCGCTCCGGTGGTTTGCTTGATGTCAAGCACGATATGGATGCTTTGAAGAAATTCGATGGTGCGTATTGGCGAGATCTCTTTGATTCGCGAGTCGGTAAAAGCACATGGCCTTACGGATCGGGCGTTTGGTCGAAGAAAGAATGGGTTCTTCCTGAGATCGATGACGACGACATCGTTTCGGCCTTCGAAGGAAACTCGAATCTGTTTTGGGCGGAGAGATTCGGCAAAAAGTTTCTAGGAATGAACGACCTATGGGTGAAACACTGTGGGATTAGTCATACCGGAAGTTTCAAGGATCTTGGAATGACTGTTTTGGTCAGCCAAGTTAATCGCCTGAGAAAGATGAATAAACCTGTGGTCGGCGTTGGATGTGCTTCCACCGGAGATACCTCTGCTGCTTTATCTGCTTACTGCGCCTCCGCTGGAATCCCATCAATCGTGTTCTTACCGGCGAACAAGATCTCAATGGCTCAGTTGGTTCAGCCTATAGCTAATGGTGCTTTTGTTCTCAGTATTGACACTGATTTTGATGGGTGTATGAAGCTGATTAGAGAGATAACTGCGGAGTTACCGATTTACTTGGCGAATTCGTTGAACAGTTTAAGGTTAGAAGGGCAGAAAACTGCAGCTATTGAGATTCTGCAGCAGTTTGACTGGCAAGTTCCAGATTGGGTGATTGTTCCTGGAGGCAATCTCGGAAACATCTACGCTTTTTACAAAGGTTTTAAGATGTGTCAAGAACTGGGACTTGTTGATAGGATCCCGAGAATGGTCTGTGCACAAGCAGCTAATGCTAATCCTCTTTACTTGCATTACAAGTCTGGATGGAAGGACTTCAAGCCCATGACTGCTAGTACTACTTTTGCCTCTGCCATTCAGATCGGTGACCCAGTCTCCATCGACAGAGCTGTGTACGCTCTTAAGAAGTGTAACGGTATTGTAGAAGAAGCCACGGAGGAAGAGCTTATGGATGCTATGGCTCAAGCGGATTCGACTGGAATGTTTATCTGTCCACATACAGGTGTAGCTCTCACCGCATTGTTTAAGCTGAGGAACCAAGGAGTGATTGCACCAACTGACCGAACCGTAGTTGTGAGTACTGCTCATGGGTTGAAGTTCACTCAGTCTAAGATAGATTATCACTCAAAAGCCATTCCTGACATGGCTTGCAGATGGGCCAATCCTCCTGTTGAAGTGAAAGCAGATTTCGGAGCTGTCATGGATGTTCTCAAGAAGTACTTAGGAGGTCAATCGCTGAAGTCGTCATAAGAAGCAGACCATAATCTATAGCTATTTTGTCTTTTTTTTGAAAACTTTTAGACGTTTGTTTGTGTACTACACTTCAACTGTCATCTTGCTGTGATCTTTATGTGTTTCTCAGTTTCCCAATAAGTTTTAAACGCAAAAGTTTGAACTTCTTATATGTAGTAAGCGAGTTATAAAAAGTTGCCGTTCAAGCTCTTATACCAGCAAAAATCTGTTGCAGATTACAATGTTACAACTAGTGTTTACATAGAATCCTCGAAAACTAGGTGGGTCTTGGAATATGCATTAAAAAAGTTAGGATTGTTCATGAGTAATCATAGAGTGATATACTCTTGTCGTCAGAGACACTGGCGAGTCGACCTGCTCGGACACCAGTTCCACCTGGTGGTCTAAACGCCACAGACCAAACCTGGTCATTGTGGTTGCTCATCGTCTGAATCGCACCTCTCATCTTGAGATCCCATAGCCTCACAGTTCTATCACTCGATCCGGTTGCTATGGCTCCACCATCTGGGCTAGCATCAACGCTCAGTACCCAGCTAGTGTGGCCGGACATGGACCCTAACATTGTTTTCCCTTCTGCATCGTGCATGTTCACATGCCCATCATCTGATCCGGAGAAGAGGACCCTCGAGTCTACAGGTGAAAACACAAGGGACCTTACAGGCATATTGTGACCTTCTAACTGGTGAAGAAGCTTTGAGCGGTCAACATCGAAAACACAAATCGTGCCGTCCATTGAACCACAGGCAAGCCGTTTCCCGTTAGGAGACCAAGCAACTGATAGGACAAATTTCTTGCTGTTGGTTTTATCGGAAGGTTTTGGTGCTTCTGGACGTGGGATTGATAGAGTTGATACTAATGTCCAGCTTGCAGTGTCCCAAAGCTTGACCGAGGCACTACTTCCACCTGCCACAGCAAGGATTGTACCCTTGAAACATGTAAATGAATATGTTAGCACTTAGCAGCAAAGCATAATTCTGAAGATAATGTTTTTATTATCAACAACCAGCTTAGAAGTAACTAAAAGCTCCACCGCAAACTAGTCCCTAAGCAGTAGATTGGTATCCTGACAATAAATTATTTCTAGACTCGACGATAGGTTATAATAATCTGACTGAAAACACGAAGGCCACGAGAGGTAAGTGAATCAAAGAGTTACTAAGAAAGATCATTCCAATAACATCGGAAAGCTATGACAGCGATCTCCAGTTTGATTCACGTTTTTACAGTGATACATTTTATCTGACAGCTAATAAAGTCAAACAATTCACGAAAGCACCTAGATGTGGAATCACATTTGGTGAAGAACTTTGAGACCTGATCAGATCTCTATTAGTAATTTATTGTTTTGCGTTGTTACTGAAAGCAAAATCACGACTGATACAGAAAACAGGGAGAAGTAATAATTGACCAAATCAAGATGTTGCAAACAAGCACCTTTAAACAGTTATTATGCTACTATGATAGTAAGTCAATATGAGAATCAGAAGTTGATATGGACCAATTTTAGACCACAGTATATGTCACTCAGGTACCTAACTAATCAGAGCTACAGAATTAATGCTCAGAAACTTCATATCTATAGTTTTAAGGCATTAAATTCCAGAAGAAACCCAAATACGTGATAACCCTCGAATTGGAAACAATTGAGCACTATTTCATAATCATTCAATTACCTTAGGTTCAAATTGCATCCCCCAGACCTCAGAAGGAGGAGCTTCCAGAACAGCAATAGTATTATTAGTATCAACATCAAAGACGCGAACAAAGCTATCAAGCGAAGAAGATGCTGCAATGATCCCAGAAGGATGCGCCGCAACAGCTGCTACTCCCAATGAGTGTCCAGTGTTGGTTCGCACAAGATCCAACTCGTCCGGTCGCCATAACTTCACTGTCTCGTCGAGAGATCCAGTCAGAAGCAACGACGGTCGCGATTCCGTCGCCGGAACCCAAGTCGCCGCCCAGACGGAATCTTCATGTGCATTCTCGATGGATTTCAGACCTGCGAGTTTCATCCTCCTTTTAGGTTTTTTTTTTACTGTTTTCCAAGTGAAAAAAGGAAGCAAACTGAAGCCTGAATTTGAAACAGCGATTCTGATTCTCGTTATTAGTTAGAAAATAGAAAGCTGCGTCGTTTTAAGTAGTTCGAAACAATAGACTGCTTAAACATCGTGCCGTTTTTCTTGTTGATTACTGAAGGCCCATTAATATCAAAAGCGGCCCATTAGTTTCTTCTTCTTCAACCTACCGCCGGCGTCAGCTAACAGCACTGTTTTGCGGCGAAGAACTCTCGAGAACCGTCACGTCTCAGTGGTCCTAACTTTCGCTTGTTTACACTTCTTCCTCTTTTATATCTTCGTGATATTTCAGCTATCTAATTTTAGTCAACTGAGATTGTGTTTGGATCTCCCGGGGAAAAATGGGTGAAGAAGCTCGAGTTTTAGATTTGGGGAGTAGCGAAGAGAACACGACGAGACGAAACCATCTCGTTCATGACTTGATGATCGATTTATATCCACTTAGCAGCTACTACTTCGGTTCGCGAGAAGCTCTTCGTGTCAAGGACGAGATTATCTCTGATCGAGTCGTGAGATTAAAATCCAAGTAATTCCAGTTTTTTTTCTTTTCGTTATCGTCTGACTTTGATCATCTAGCTATAAGTATCCTACTTTGTGTCTTTTGAAGTTACGCTGCTCATGGATTGAGGACTTGCGTTGAAGCTGTTCTTCTGGTAAATAGTTGATAGCAAAATTAGGGAAATTTTAAAGAACCTACAGAGAAATTGATTACAAAAGATTGATTAACATCTAATGTTGGGACAAATCAGGTTGAGTTATTCAAGCATCCTCATGTTTTGCTTCTTCAATATAGAAATTCCATCTTCAAGCTTCCTGGTGGTCGTTTGAGACCTGGAGAACCAGGTTTACTTTAATCTTTCTTATGTGTAAATTCTCTTTCTCAAGTCTAGATACTAAACTGAATTCTTATCGTATTAGATATTGAAGGTCTTAACCGGAAACTAGCATCCAAGCTTTCGATCAACGAAAATGCCTCTGTTACGGGCTTTGAGGTAGGAGACTATGGATTCTTGTCTTTAGTGTTTTGTTCTGATATTTGCTATAGCTGAAGAATGTTTTGTCTGTACAAAATTGTTATAGATACAAGAATGTATTGGTATTTGGTGGAGACCCAACTTTGAAACATTGATGTATCCTTTCTTACCACCTAATGTGAAACACCCAAAGGTTAGTTAAGTTCCATGGTAAGTCGAGACTTTTGAAGATTTGCGCATTACTTACAGTTCTTTTTCCTCGTATTTGGTTTAGGAATGCACAAAGCTTTATCTGGTGAAATTACCTGTAAATCAACAGTTTGTCGTGCCTAGAAACTTCAAACTCCTTGCTGTTCCAATGTGCCAACTCCATGAAAATGAAAAGGTTTGTAGTCTTTTACCGCATTGTGAACTTTGAATTGGTATTCCTGGTAAAGCTAATAGAATCAGTCAAACAAAAGCTGCCTTTGTCTTCCACTGTATTTAAACCTGTGTTATGCATCATCGCAATGATGTTTCATTCATGTACTGCAGACTTATGGGCCAATCATATCGCAAATTCCCAAGCTTCTTTCAAAATTCTCCTTCAACATGATGGAAACCTGAAGAAACCTCGCAATCATTGCCTCTTGTAGCTCTTGCCTCCTAATCTTGCAGTTATTGATACCATTATATGCTTGTGGTCACTCTATAATGTATATAGGGATGTAAAAACTTGTGCCTTGTAATATATCGTCTCTATAATATATAGCCAATGTTAAAGAAAACCATGTTCTTATAGTTAGAGTGTAAACAGTGGTGTAATTGATAGATAGATTACTTTATTGGAGACGACTTTTCTTTTTGTATTGTAATTAGTTTGCCTAAACAGTTATAAAATATGTATGTATTTTTTTTTTTTTTTTTTTTAATTTTTTTTNNTTTTTTTTTTTTTTTTTTGTAATTTCTTCTGAATAAAGGTATACGAGTGTATGTTTTGCCGATCTTTGCAAAGAATTATTGAATAAAACCGGTTTATGTCTGGTTTGAGTGTCGATTTAAAATTTTCGGTTAAAGAAAACCGGGGAAACAAGTAAATGGGAAGTCATGCAAGTCATTTGGTCAACGTCATGAGCATGTGTTTGACTGAGATTTATTAATAGCTGTTTCTTTCTCATCTCTTTTGCTGACTAGTTTACATGTTTTATTCATTATTATTATTAAGCATAAAAAGTGTGTTATATATAAAATGACCGAGTCGAGAGACCACATAAAGAACCAAGGAGACGATGAAGAAAGGTGGATTTAGCAATAATCTTAAGCTCTCAATTCCAGTTGCTGGCGAGCAATCCATCACCAAATTCCTGTAATCTATTCCGATTTTCTTTCCCGATGGATCTATGGATTATTGTTGGGAAAATGTCTCTGGTTTTATTACTTAGGGTTTGTTTTCTCTTCCTAGGACGCAGAGTGGTACGTTTAAGGATGGAGATCTACGAGTTAATAAGGATGGAGTTCGAATCATCTCTCAATCGGATCCTGAAGTTGTAAGTCTTCTCTTCTCCGTTTTTTCTTTTTGTGGGTGTTTAGTTAGGTGGAATGTATGGATAAATGTGGTTTGTGGATCTGATCATAACTGGAAACTTTTCAGACGATCATTTTTGATCTTTTGGATAGAGATTTCAGGAAATTACACATTATAAGATCACTGTTTTAAATGTATATCATTGCAATTGCGTTTCAGCTGTCTCCAATTAAGCCAACTGATGATCAGTTGAGCTTATCGGATTTGGATATGGTTAAAGTTATTGGAAAAGGAAGTAGTGGTGTTGTACAATTGGTTCAACACAAATGGACAGGCCAATTTTTCGCGTTGAAGGTAACTCAAAACTCTACCATTATGCATTATCTAAAGTTGCTTTGTTTCTGATTTTCTGAATTGTGAAATAATTGTCTACAAATTACTACATTTTATTTAGATTTCTTTCTGTGATATTTTCCTTTCATTCCGGGTTCATCACTTCAGATTTCAGCTTTCTCAAATTTTGATTTATTATTTTCTAATTGTCTATAAATGGCAACCTTTTTTTCTCCCTATCCTTGTCAATGTGCACTTCCTTTTTCAGCTGGACCTTAATTCCTTTTTCTTCTCTTATTTACATGACTGTTGCTGCTATATGAATAGGTTATTCAACTAAATATCGATGAAGCAATTCGCAAGGCAATTGCACAAGAGCTGAAAATAAATCAATCGTCACAATGTCCTTATCTGGTTACCTCATACCAATCATATTATGACAATGGCGCAATCTCACTTATCTTGGAGTACATGGACGGCGGATCGCTAGCAGACTTTCTCAAATCAGTTAAAGCCATCCCTGAGTCCTATCTTTCTGCCATCTTTAGACAAGTAAGAAACCGTAGAAGCACTAGAAACCAAACTTTTCTGTATTGTTTGATTAATGTAATATCTTGAATATGATAACATAGGTGCTTCAAGGACTGATCTATCTTCATCACGATAGGCATATCATCCACCGCGATTTGAAACCATCTAATCTGCTAATCAATCACAGAGGAGAAGTCAAAATCACTGACTTTGGTGTGAGTACCGTTATGGCAAACACCGCAGGTTTAGCAAACACATTTGTTGGGACTTACAATTATATGTCTGTAAGTATCTATCTCTCTCTGCTGACCATTTGCTAAATTGAAAGTGTTGATATCTTATGAGGATTCAAAAATTTAAAACTTTCTTTTAACAGCCAGAGAGAATAGTTGGAAAAAAGTACGGTAATAAAAGTGATATATGGAGCTTGGGATTAGTTGTGCTTGAATGTGCAACAGGAAAATTCCCATATGCACCTCCAGGTCAAGAAAAAACATGGACCAGTGTTTTCGAGTTAATGGAAGCCATTGTAGATCAACCACCACCTCCACTTCCTGAGAATTTCTCCCCTGAGTTATCTTCATTCATATCCACATGGTAAACTCTCACACACACTTATAAAACTTGCTCTTTTACAGGGATTACGTACTAACATATAGTCTACACTCTCTTTCAGTCTGCAAAAGGACCCGAACAGTCGAAGCTCTGCAAAGGAACTAATGGTTTGTCTTATATCATTACTTTCACATCTTTTTTCCATTCAACTTAAATGTTATATTCATTCTCGGGGTCCAAACTCTATTCAGGATCATCCTTTCTTGAACAAATACAACAACTCGGGGATCAATCTCGCTTCCTACTTCACGGATGTAGGATCGCCACTTGCAACACTTGGGAATCTGTCTGGTACGTTCACCGTATAGACTACAGGGAGACATAATAGTATCCTCATTTGGTTACTGTTATTACCTCAGATTTCTTGTTTTAACTTTCCACTCGAAACATGATCTTAATTATATATTTTAGATATATATGTATGTGTTGTATTTCAATATTATAGATATATAAGCAACATAAGAGTGTTTTGTTACATTTTTTCACTTGGAACTCATATTTTGTGATACATCGGATTGGAAAATCTTTTTGGAGAAAAGAAGATTCATCTCTAGTGTTTTTTTTCTCTCTTACTGACTTCTCTTCTTCTCCTCTCCTTATAAAGCTACTACATGTATTTCACTTTGTATAAATCAATCATTCGACCTTGTTTGGGTGTTTGATTGTATAATATGACTCTGGTAATGGTGCAATACATCTCTGAATAGATAAACAACACATACATAACCCTTGGACAGTGTATGATTATACAGGTTTTGTTGTACCAGAAACAAAACTTCCAATAGTGTTATATAAATATGTGATAAGACTTGGTGGAACTGTAAATTAATTAGATAACATAGACAAACATAGCTTGAATACTTTGGAGACTGGATATATTAGTATATCTGCCAACTAATAAAGTGCTTTGTCTTATTATACAAATATAAAATTTGAAGTATGCGTATGTTTACTCGGACGTGGGTACGAGACCTTTAGAAGCCACACGAGAGAGAGAGAGAGTAGTGCTTAACCATTTCATGCTAACTTACGCTCCTCTGTTCACCAAACTCCAAACTAGAAAATCTTTTTATTTTTAAATAACTTTTGTCTTTGAAAAATACCATTTTCGTGCCAGAGTGTCCGCCATAGCCACAGGCCCACAGCTACGGAAGCTTCAAATATTAGTTCTTGTGTAAAAGCTTGTAGTCCCTCTCTTCTATCTAACGATTATGAATCGGCGTTACGATAAGCCACCGCCATTGTCAGTTTCTTCCAAAGGTAAGAAGAAGCATTTTGTCAATCACACAGCTCCCAATACCCCTGGACATCACGAGAAACCTCAAACCAGTCCGACATTGTCAACGGCTCGATCCCACGAACCGGTTTTCGATTCTGATGATAAGCTTAATTATGAGATCTTCTCGGTTCTCGAGAGCAGGTTTCTTTTCGGATACGAAGATCCCAGGCTGTTATGGATTCCTCGGAGTCCAATACGTCCTGGTGATTCCGAAGCTGGACCTTCTCCAAGATCTCCGTTGACTCCAAACGGCGTCGTTCTCCCTGGAACACCGTCTAGGAGTTCGAGAGGAAGAATCTGTGTGTTGAGCATTGATGGTGGTGGGATGAGAGGTCTTTTGGCGGGAAAATCTCTAATCTATCTTGAACATATGCTTAAAGAGAAATCCGGCGATCCAAACGCTCGAATCGCCGACTACTTCGACGTAGCTGCCGGATCAGGAGTCGGAGGTGTATTCGCGGCGATGATGTTCGCGACTAGAGATGGCAACCGCCCGATTTTTAAAGCAGAGGACACTTGGAAATTCCTTGTAGAAAACGCCGATAATTTCTACAAATCTGGCGTCGGAGGAGGAGCTGGAGCAGCGATAAAGCGGGTCATAAGATCCGGATCCGGATCCTCATCCTCCTCTTCTTCTGTAACCGCCGCAACAGCAAAACTCGAAAAAGCCATGAAAGCATCATTCGCCGATCTCACGCTTAAAGACACACTTAAACCAATCTTAATCTCTTGCTACGATCTCTCCAGCACAGCACCGTTTCTATTCTCACGAGCCGACGCACTCGAGAGCGACAGTTTCGATTTCCGACTACGAGATATCTGCCGTGCCACTTGGGCAGAGCCAGGAACATTCGATCCGGTTCGCACGTGCTCGGTGGACGGAAAAACGCGGTGCGTTGCGGTGGGAGGCGGATTGGCGATGAGTAATCCGACGGCGGCGGCGATAACGCATGTTTTTCATAACAAACAAGAGTTTCCGGTGGTTAAAGGAGTGGAGGATCTGTTAGTTTTGTCGCTTGGGACTGGTCAGCTTTTCGAAGTGAATTATGATTATGAACAAGTTAAAAATTGGCGGGTTAAGGAATGGGCTCGGCCCATGGCGAGAATCTCTGGTGATGGATCTGCTGAGTTTGTCGATCAGGCTGTTGCTATGGGCTTTGGGCCGTACCGGAGTAGTAACTACGTTCGCATTCAGGTTTTCTTTCTATCAATTCCGCGATGTTAAATTTATCAAATCCGCGTTTCTAAATTGCGTTTGCGTTTAGAGCGTCCTTTGGTTACTATTGCGTTTCTTTCACAATTTTTTTCTTCCAACTTAAGCAAATTTTACGATTTGTTAGAGTTTTTTGAATGAAAAAATCATAAGAAAAATAAATTGTGGTGCAGCAGGCAAACGGATCGCGATTAGGAGCTTGTGGACCGAATGTGGACACGGATCCAAGGGCAGAGAATGTGAAGAAATTGACAGAGATAGCCGATGAGATGTTGAAGCAAAACAATGTGGAATCGGTTTTGTTTGGAAGCAAAAGGATAGGAGAAATGAGCAATTCAGAGAAGATAGAATGGTTCGCAAGTGAGCTAGTGATTGAGCATCAGCGACGAACTGTTAGTGTGTCTCCAACCGTAACACTAAAGCAAGCTGTGTCCAAAACAAATCGCAATGCTATAAACGCAACTCTTACTCTCATATCTAAAGAAAGATGAACATACATTCATAAAAAAGAAGGGCTTGTTTTTGGTGCTTTTATTGGTCCTTTTCTTTTTTCGCTTTGGCTTTTGAGATTTTTCTTTTGTAAAAGGATGAATTAGTGTGCAATAGATTTTTCAAACAATCATTATTTTAGTTTGATATTTGGAGATTTCCCTTGAATTTCATTGATTCTATTTAATATCTAAAATCCAAGTTAATCAATTCTATTTGATATCTAAAATCCAAGTTAATCAATTCATAATTCATTAATTTGTATGACTTCAATGAAATTTATTATTAATAGCAAACAGTTCATTCTTTTACCTGTCTTCTTCAACTTGTTAACTCCTTTACCTTGAGAAACTATAAAGTTACAGAGAGGCAATTCGACAGTTTCATGCACTTAAAAGCTGGATTTTATTAATGAACATAAAATGTATGTACAGAGGCAATAATAATGGTTCTGAGGTTATGAAAGCTACAAAATGCCAAAGATAAAAGACCAAATAGTAAAAGAAAAAAACCTGCCACTTATCTATATATATAACACTACACAACATTACTATTACTCATGTTTTCTTTCCCCTACTGAAGCTTTAACTACCGACCTATCTTAACCGCCGGAGCCAAATCCACCACCCAATTACCAATAAACAAAAACCGTTTCACCATTCGCGCAACCGAATTGTAAAGAGGAGAAAGAAAGATGCCTAAAGATGATGATGATGACGAAGAAAAAGAATCTATATCGCCTAATTTTGCTGGAGCCAACCTGAACAACCGATTCTGGTTATTCTTTCAGGGGACCAAAACTTTTGTTTCCCATTTTCCTTTATCTTTCTTTCTTCGCCGCTAAATGGTATAACAAGCGGAACTATACAGAAATAAAGGTGAGAGAGAGGGAGTTTAAACCATCATGTTTAAGTCTGAAAGATCATCCATTGGTATTTGAAGTCCCAGGAGATCATCAGTGTCTGGTAATGCATCGTCATCGATGTTCAACCATGAGCTTAGATCTCCTGCTTGTGTATCGAAATCATCTGGACCACCTAAACCGTCTGGTATCTGCAGGTGAGATAGGTCAAGAGGCTCTGACTCATCCAGTGTCTCCAAGTTACTATATTCGCTGTTGTTGCTGTTAGTTGGTTTGGACATTGATGTTCTGCTTTGCTCCAAGATATTGACAGAAGAAGAAAACATTGGAGTCGTCTTTTGCCTTGGTTTTGTTTTTGATTTCCTTTCGCCCTTGGCATTGGAAAGTGCAGGCCGACCGATCTTGTTAGTTCCTCCGCCTCTTGACGAAGAAGCCTGTCCTTTTCCATCTCTGTCCCTCTCACTTCTCTTTCCTTTCGTACTGCTTGAAAGTGGTGCCCCACCCACATCGTCAAGCAGCAACTCTCTCTTCTTCATTCTATTTGACCACATTGTTTCATCGTTATGATCCCGTAAAGCATTTTCAGAAGAATTGGCATGATTTTCTGTGCTCTGTGTCATTCGCAATGCCAAAGATGAGCTCGGTGGTGATCCCATGGGAGCTGCCAGAGAGAAAAGAGAGAGTCAAATAAAAGAGAGTTTGTGAGTTCGAAAACATAGTTCACAGTTCTGTAAGTCAATAACAATATCATACTTGAAACTGATTGAATATCTTCCTTCCCGGTGAGATTGTCTTCAATTCGCGTCAAACCGGCAACGAGGATATCCTTAAATGTGGACTCACTAAAGCAACTTTTGCCTGTCTCTTCAAATTCACGACATCTTTCGAGAGTCCTTTTCACGAAAGCAAATGCAGCCTGCTTTGATAATTTGTTAACTGAACTCTTTCCACTTGCGGAGTGGTGACGCCTACTTGCCTGTAAAATATGAACTTGGAATATATCAGAAAAGCGAATTGGTAAAACCGTCAACTGGGGAGAAAGAGTTGATCCAATTAAGGGAAAAAATGAATTTACCTTGCTCTTTTCATATGCCATTTCGATGAGTTTTTCATAACCGAGCCGATCAAACTCCCTATGTAAGTGAAACATATCAGAACAATATTGTCAGATCACAGTCCAGATTTCTTAAAGGCGTCGAAAAAAGTGGAAGAAAAACAAATTCATACTTCTCCTGAAGTTCTTTCATTTCTAGGGCAGGCTTAAGTAGTCGATTCAACATCTCTTTCTTCTTAGAACCCTTAAATTTTTTAAGATTGACAACATCAGAAAGTTAATAATCTTGAGTACAACTGAAGTTTTGTCGATTTACAAGTACGACGTGAAAAATGAAAAAGATAATATTAAAAGCTACATAAAATCATAAAGAGTCAACGTTATTGTGTTAAAATAGAAAAAAAGATAAGAGCATGTGAGAAAACATACCACCTCGCAGATAGCATCCTCTAAAATTTTGATGTCGTTACCAATTCCTTCATCCTCCACGTTTGAAATGCTAGGCTGCAAAGATAACACAAGGACAAAATAAACCTATTAGGAAATCTAGCAATCGGAGTCCAAAACCAATATCATCAGCAAGCAGCATTTCCGAAGTAACTGAACTCGTGAGGGATATATATACCATGGGTTCCAAGCATATTCCAATTGATTGAGCTTCCATATAAATCTTCTCATCTATTCCCAAAGTTTCATATTGAATATCTGAGAAATTAATGGACAAATGATCTGAAAATCTTCCATTGACATGGTGGGCTGAGCTCTTAATAGACACATCATCTTCTAGTTCATCAAATTCCAGTCTATCACTCCTATAACCATTGAACTCCACCATATGATTCAAAACACTGAATTCTAACTCAGCATCGGCTCCGAATCCAAACTGTAAATCGTCATTTACACTGATTGAGTCCTCTGAAATTAAAGCTGATAGCAATCTCTGGTAAAGGGGCGCAGCTTTAGAATCCAATTCGGTATTTACATCTTCAGCAAATATTTCACGACTATTAAAGTCTGAAGATGTCCCGGCTGGTGTTGTACCAAAGGAGGGGAGTTCTCCCTGAAAGAGAGAACACGATTATGACATTTATCTAAACTGGGAGTCAAACATATACAATACAGGACGTAGAGCACTAGTAGTGTACACCGATTCAAGTAACATGCATATGCATAGAAACATATACAAATTATCTGCCACATCTTTCTATGATGTTTGAAGTGTATAATCTCTGTCCTATAAAATACAGGAAAACCAATTACCTGCTGTTTAATGTAATTAATATGTGCATCAGATATATAGCAAAAGTAACGCTCCATTTGCTTCCAGAAAGAGCTGGGAAAATTATGAGCTGTATCAAAGAACCAAACCAATTATTTTAGGAAAATGGTTTGGAAAAGATAAAGATAAAGTTCCGGAACGGTTATTCACCAAAGTTGATAGCCGAGTTAACAGCAGCTAGTAGCTCTTCATGCCCATCATCTGAACCAACAAGAAATTAATATATACCCATAAATAAGAGAGGAGGGGAAAGATGAAAAGAATAAAATTCTGATCAGTTGAAGTAAGTTTACCAAGAAAATCTAGTGTTGTAGCATTTGTCGCTGTACTTTTCTGACGTTTGTAAGCCTTGCGATCAGAGAGTTTCCTGGTAGGTGGACGACCTGCCCGGCTGCAGAGACCATATAGCAAAACTAGGAGGTAAGCCTCATGATAGCTAAAACTTCTACGCATACCAGAAAAGCAGAAAAGAGAAGTACTTAAGAATAGTATACCCTACCCATCACTCTTGTCAGAACTATTCCTTGCACTGCGAAGTTGTTTTGCTGTTCCATGTTTCATTACTGCCATTGGATTGACAGACCTCGTGGAAGAAAAGCCACGGCCTGTCCTTCCTTGTCTCCTCACACCATCTCCAAGCTCTTCTCCAGAGACGAGCTTGTTTTTTCTCGATTGTAAACCAGAGATGGAAACTTTAGGAGCAGAATGAGAAGTTTTCCCATCGACCTCATTAGATTGTTTTCCCTTGTCTTTAGATTTGATCTCAGGGGGGCTGAATTCTTCACTTCCTGATAAAGCTGTTGTAGACAAGCTATTTTCAGCTTTTAATTTCATTTGAGGAGAAGCTGCTGGCGAGCGTCTATGAAATCCAAAGCCTGTTTCACTACAACCAACATCTGACATGTTATCTGATGAAGGAACATCATCATTGCTCGAAACAATGGGGACCAAATTCGTTCTCCTTGCAACACGGGATATTTTTTGTGGTCTTTGACTGGCCCATTGAGTGACAGGTGGTGATGAAGACCGATTTGATGTCATGCGCTTGCGATTGGGAACCCCAGACAACAGTGGAGGTTTGTTTGTACAGCCAGAAATATCCCAATCACTTGGAGAAGGAGTGTTATGGACAACCGGTGAAAGTTTGGGTGGCAGCCCTGATCCCGATCTAGGACCACGAACTGAAGCATTTATTTTTAAGTTTGAAGTTGGACTTGAAGAATTGGATTCATCGTGAATATTTGACCTGCAAAGAACCCAGTAGACAGTACCAAGAATATTTATTCCATCTTAAAACATTGAGGCTAGAAAAAATGACGAATGTGATCTAGAGAAATATTTGACAGGGGTGGTTAAGAGTGCAATTTTGTTGACAGTTGACACATACCTGCTGACAGCCCTGAGATTCACCCTCTCCTTATCCGAACCAATAGTTCGTTCTCTCTTCTCATTGTACACAAAATTGTGATCGGAATCTCTGGCGAGCAAGGAGCGCGCTGCCAAGCCTGTCTGAGAGAGGTTATCAGATCTTCCATATGGAACAGCACCATTCACTGCCCCATGCCTGCACAAGTAATTGAAACAGGAAGCATAAACCAAATGAATGAACACAAAATTAGAAACCCAATAACCTTCATCCAGAAAAGGAGGCGAAATAAAGGATTGGCGAGAAAAGTGATTGTGTTTAACCAGACAAGAGCTAAACAAAGGATCTTCAGTATATTCTCAGCCACCAAACTCAATTCATGACCAGGAAAACGGATTAAAGCAATCGTCAAATAAAAGTCATTGCTTTGATTAACTACAGCACCAGTAAAAAAAATTGGGATGATAAACCGAAGGCAATGTTGTTGCATCTCCAGCATACAAAAGTTCTTAACAGCGTAAAGGGTTATCTATCCAATGTTTACTTCTATAAGAACCAATGTAATCGTTTTATATAGGAAACAAATACCTATCCATTTAATTTTATGAAGTTATATATATAAATACTCTCCCAATAAATTTATAACAGTGGATCTTTTAACTAATAAAATCAAATAGTTACCATCTAATCGACTAACACAGTAGGTCATACCTTAACATGCTCGAGTCACCATTCAATCTCGATCGGGAATCCCCAGCTGATTTTGGTACGCCCTGTTTCATGTCCCTGTAACCATCGACAGCTTTATTTAGGGCCAAACTAGAAGGACCATCTGTTTTGATGCCAGATCGTTTTTTTCTCATTTTCGACTTTTCCCAACCATCAATACCAATTGAAGATCGATCTTCACCCTGAACCGCATTATGATTAGCCAGCCTCGTAGTGTCTTTATCCCTGTCTACAGCAGCTGATTGTCGGACGATAGCATTACTTCGAACATCCATCTGAATCCCATATAGCAAAATTAAAACATTTTAGATTCACACTTCTTGATTAGTGACAAATTGCAAATCGATAAAAGCTGTCAGATGCTTTGGAAATTTGGAAGCATATCTTGTCAAACAAAAATCAGAAATTACCATGGAAGTACGTGTCCGCTTATTTAATGCACCAATTTTAGGTCGTTCATCCAACTTTTGCTGGTCAAGCTCAAAACAACTAGGTAGAGTCTGACCTTGAATTCCCATTTTACCTAAACCTGACCCCAAAGCCAACCGATCACCAGAGCGGTCACTAGAAAACCCTTCTGCTCGAGACCTTTTCTTCGTAGGTACACTAGGAAAAAACTTGTTAAAAACAGAAGAAGCTTCATTGAAAATTTTCACACGCTCCCTGCAGCAACAAATATTCAATTAGTTAAACAGAACTACAGACGATTTTTATCAACTAATCATAATAAACTACCTGGCCTTCACATTGTTCTCTCGCAGACCAGCCTTTAGTCTTTTGATCTCTTCTGGTATAGGAGATGGAATTAACTTCCCTTTCAGCGGTGTGCTTGGAGATTCATCTTCTTGAATACCAAGAGCAATATTCACATGACGCTTAAAGTCACCTTGACGAATAGACTTGTGATCTGCAGCGACCACCTTAGGATCAAAACGTAAACATTGAAAGAAATTTGTTACATCGGTTTGTGCTATTGGTGAAGTGCTCCTCAACATGTTTGGGTGAGAAGATGAGACAGGATGTTCCATTGACTCGCGAAAGCTACTAGATCTTTCCATCTGTGCAGCTAAGTTGGACCTGTATAAAGGCCTATCTGGCCCACCAGAAGAATAATCAAACTTCCCAGGTGCTGACATTCCTTTAGCTTTAGATAGTCCACTGTTTTATTTATGAAAACTATACACACAGTGGCACATGGCAAGCTTGTAGAGTTGCAGCACATAAATGCTAAATTCTCAGCTGCCGAAGTATTATGTGAAGGTCCACCTGCAAAGCAAGGTCAAATCAAAATTTTAGTGACAGTTCCCCAGAACAATTTACCCCGATAATGGCATTGCAGGACAAACAAATCAAAAATATTTGTGAGAAGACAGTATACATGTCAACAAGCAAGATAAGGAACCATTTAATTTGCACTCTCCGATTCTTCAAAAAGCGAGTAAAATATACATATCCAGAAGATCATAGTTTGGTTGAGTTGTACGTTTTGGTTCTTCAAGTAATCATTGCATCTATCTTCCGGAATCAACTCAGAGCCATCACAGCACATATTAATTGTCTAGAACTAAGCAACAATTCTACCGAACTGGAGAGCTCAAACTAATAAGGAAAAAACTGTAAATACCAATTTAGCTAATGTACAAAAATGCCAATAAAAAATTGGAAAGTGCAGTACATAAGAATAGAGATCGTATCCAAAGAAATGTAACATAGTTTCCTCGGGAACTATCCTTCCTTTCTCTTACTCAGATCCAAGTTAAATGCGTTAAAATATCTTCCAATTTCACTTCATCTTAATCTTAGATTGTCAAGAACAGGACAAAACAAAACAATCACATCACCAGTTCAATGAGATACCCATCACAATACCATTAAAATTTGAATAGAAAGAACAATTATTCCTTAAATTTCTGGGTCACACCTGATCTACATTGCCGACTAATTATGCAACTAAATGCCTCAACTTCAGACAGATTACTTTTCCAAGCAAAAAGTAGAAACATTGAACTAACTCTTCTCCTGAAAATTCGTGTTATCGCAATAACCGAACACTTCATCATCAAAATTGCCCAATAAACTAGAAATAATCAATTCACAACTTTAGATAGTCCATGGAAACTCTCTAACACAACAAAACCCTAGAAAGGAACTAAATCAGAACTTCACGAGACGAAGTCAATCACCTTCAATAAGCATGATGGAGAGAGGGAAACCCACAAAACCGAACCCTAATACCCGGATCAAACTTCAAAGATAGAAGAATGAGAATCGAAACCGCGTACCTTAAATCAAAATCGTGGCAAAAGGAATATACAATTCCTCTTAGTTAAAAACACAGTCTCCCAAAATCAGAGACTTCTTAGATTGGATCGTTCAAATAAGTACGTGGAAAGCTCGAAATTGAAAACGAAATCGAAATCCAACGATGTCTTTGCAACAGCCATGAGAGGACGGGATCGAGACGAACCGCGCGTTCGTTGTTTGCTGTTTTTGATCGGCAATGGAATTGGCTATGGTCAAATTACAATAGTACCCATCGGTTTGCACCAGAAAAGACCGGTCCACATATGTTGACACTAGGGTAATCTGGTAATATACGGAGCCAAACCGGCTTGAAAGTAGCTAATGGCTTTTTAAGGAAACAAGCTGTGACGTTTGACGAATGACGATTTTTACTGTTTTATAAAGTGGATAAATCACAATTTTTTTTAATTAAAAAAAAACAAAATTGTGCATCTCCAATTATTTCGTTTATCAGTAGAAAATTGGAAATATCTTTCTACTAATCCACATTCAATGAATATTAACATTTAAATTATTCAATCCTTTGTCTTCTAGCTTACATAAACTGTAACCCATTGAAAACTATAGAATTCTTGACTTGTAATCATTGTCTTGGTCCTGAAATTACATACAGTTAATTTTCTAATTATGTTGAATATATAGATACCGTATAACAGATTTTACTAACTAATATTTCAATCAGACAAACATATATAACTGAAGATGAATTATTGATATATATATATATATATGATTGAGTTAGTCAAATAAAATTCATGTTGAAGTAGTTTTTAATGTTGTGTTTAGTTTTTTTTTTTGTTAATTATGTTGTGTATAGTTAATATAGTGTTACATAATTAAGACAGATATAAAAATTTGTAACGCATATGCCATGTGAAAGAAAATAAATGCCTATAACATGTTCATTTTGCTTTTCCTTAACCCACAAATAATGATTAAGGAACATGCTATACATATTTTGCTTTTCCTTAACATATTTTTACTATGTTTTCTATTAGCTTAACTTTAAAACCATGATATATAAATGCTATAAACATACAACAAGAAATATGGTAATGTAGAAGTTCTTTTTGTTGTCGTTGTTATTGTCCTTTTATCGGTTCAACAACACAAATTGGAAACGAAACTTATATTTTTGCCCGTTTTGTGTATCATGACAATGAATTAATTGTTTATCTCATTGTACTTTTGGTTAGAATATGAGAATCATCAAACAAACTCTTGCGTCTCATATATGTTTGTATTATTGGCTCTAAAAGATCAAAACACGAGTACAAATACATCAAACCGACCAAAAGCCTTATAATTTCTTATGCTGAGTCATGTACAAACTAAAAGGAGTTAAACAGAGAGAGAATATCTAGCATTGCCAAACTTCCATGACTTCATCCTTGTACTTTTGTCTGAGCCTGAAATTGTAATGGATCTCTCGATGTGTATTCTGATGAATCACACACAGTTCTTTGACCAATACAAAACTGTTTGTTCTTCTCTTATTGGAAAAGACTTTAATCATTAGAGAATTGAAATTCAATCTGTATAGAAAATACATGAACTATAAAAAGATTACACAAACAATTCTACACTGAATCAAATCTCACTATGCTTCTGTATCCAATCTCTATATGTTTTTATTCCTAATTTGGAAAAAAGAATCTGCAATAAAAAATTAGTTTCAACTCTCTAATGAAAAAAAAACAGAGTCTACAGAGTTCTCGTGCCGGCGAGTCCACGATGCAAGAGATTGTGAGAGATATGATCCCTTGTATTAACTGCAGTCGCAGATCGGAGATTGTTCTCCGGCACCGTCACATCATCGAATACTTCAAACTTAAGCTCCGGTGACATCTCCTCATTCCTCATCTCACAGATATTATGCAAAACACAACAAGCACCAAGCACATATGGCAGATCCTGAAGCTTAACCTCCGTCCGCTTCTGTAAACAAGCCCAACGTCCTTTAAGTCGTCCAAAAGCCTCCGTCGCGATCCCCTGAATCTCTCCGATGTTCTCGTTAAACGCGTGTTGTGTCCACGTCAGATTCTGCCTTGCGTACGGTACAAGAAGCCAATCCGTTAACGGGAATCCTGAATTTCCAACGATCCAGCTGTCACGTAACATCCCACGCGCAGCGCGTTGCCGTGAAAGTGAAGATTTCTCGAGGATCTGATCGTCAGTGAGAGATCCAGGGTTTCCGATGCAAACATCGGTGAAGATTCCGTCAGCGTTGACTACTCCTTGAACGGTTATTGAATACGACGTCTTCTGATTCCGATCGGTGTGTCTCTTATTGTAATAAGCTCCGACGTGGACTTTCGGAGCGATGATCGGAATATGTGTAGTGTAGATTGATCCAACAACGTCTGGGATTTTATGAATCGATTCGAATTTCGCTTTCGTTGAATTGATTTCAGAATCCGATGGCCATCGTAGATATTTCGGCATCAGAACGTCGTAAATCGCGCGGCAGACTTCGATGACTAATTTGTGGCAAGTTGAGATTCCGAGACCAAATCGCTCCGACACGTGGCGAAGCGGAGCTCCTGTAGCTAAACGCCAAACGCAAACACCAACGCGTTTAGGAGCTGGAATCGCGTCTCGAAGCATCGTGTTTTTCTTCGTCACCGTCGTGTCTAACTCTTCACAAATCAAATTAAACGTCGATTTACTCATCCTAAACTCTCGCCGGAAATCTTCCTCCGGAAAATCAGGCCGGCTTACTCGATCCCACCAATCTGTAGTCCGTTCCTTAACCCATAACCTTCTATGACTTGGTCCAGACCCGGAACCACTAGCCACATCCACAACCGGAGCTTGAACAGAGCCACTTGCATCCTCACCAGACGCAACCGCGGAAACAACAGCAGCAACTGCGTTTTTCTTAGCGCGTTTAGAACGAGCACCATCGGTTTCTCCAGCTGCAGAGTAATGACCTTGCATTTGATCGTAATAACCATCCATTGTTTTGACTTTCTTCTTGTGATTAGCTTCAATAAAAGACTTTTCCTGATTAGATTCAAAATCCCACTGAACTTGTTGTTGTTTAGCTTCTTCGTCTAATAACAAAAGCGTTGCAAGTATATCACCAAACGCAGCCTTATTATTACCACCATTCACAGCTTCTGTATCGTCGTCTTGCCTTGGTCGTTTCTTAGTATTATCGTTACCAAAACCTTCTAATCCAAAACCAGAAGGAGAAGAGTCCATGTCTTGAAATAGACCAAGGAAATGGGAACACTCGTCGTCGTCTTGTAGGTATGGAAATGGGAAAGAAGTGATTTCCATTAAAGGGTGGAGAAAAAGTGAGTTTGACGAATGTTGAATTGAAAAGTGTTTGACTTATAGATTCAGATGTGAAATCAAAAGCTTTCAAGTGTTATAAGTTTGAAGACAAAGATATGATGAGGTTTAATGGTATTTGGTCTTCGGTTTCAGACGATTTATAAATAAAGGTTTTGTTTGTCTGCGTCGTGAAAACTACAGAGAAGAAACAAAGCAAGCGCGTGAAAGTGTGAACGCGGTAATCTGATGGGTTTGACGGTGACTTGACTTTATTTTTCCAATTATTTTTGTATTTTTTAATTGGATAAAGCGCTTACTCGTCACTGTTTCATTGAGATTGCACCGCGTAAAACTTGTTTGATAAAAGACAAAAAGAAAAACATGTTTTTTTAAAGCGTTTATATATCAGATTCGATTTCCATGCATAGTGCTCAGTGCTCACTAATCTACTAATCTAATATAATTAGTTATATATTTAACTAAATTAACTACAAACCATTATATAATTATCATGGAAAGAATTTTTCTTATCATAAATGTACTAGGTTAGATGTATAAGCTACTGGTTCGTAACTAAAAAAATAGTTTAGCATCTCAAGTAGATCTCTAAGATTTACCGAATATTATCTACCAAAATGGTATTTTTCATTAGATTTATTTATATTTATAGTCTCAAAGATTTCAGAAATTCATAAGACAATACAAAAATATGATGTAGAATTTGATCAGATAAATAAACAAATTTGTCGTTCTAGCTTATTGGTTTAGTTTATAAAGGGCATTGTTTAGTATTCAAAATTTCCTAATCCATCTTAAGATTTATAGTAGTTGTTATAGTTAGATGTTGGAGATATAAAAAAACAGTAATTTCAATAATCAAGTTTTGGACTTGAAATTCAAAAGTAAATATCCTTTTATTGATAAGATACTTATAATAATATTATTATATGGTATGTTTCTAGTTATTGTGTTAAATTTTTGGCTTAATGTTTTTTAAAAAGTAAAAACCGTAGCACATAGCAACAAAAATAATAATATTCGAGTCTAAAGATAATTATCATTATTAAATGTTTATTTAAATATATGTTTTAATAAAGATTTACGCGGTAGGGAACATCGTTGGTCTGTATTTGAATGCCTTGGTCTTCAATAGATACTTTTGTGTGTGGAACATTCTTAATATTTTATCAAATTATAAAAGACTAATAATGAGGCTTATCTTTCTCGTCTCTCATATGTTTGTTACTTTTGAGGAAAAGACACGTTTCCAAAAGAGGATCAGAACTTTCTTCGAAGTGGCAAATTAGTAATTTCTCATGACGCGATAACGATAGTAGTAGGGTCTTCGAGAGCTATAGATATTTAGGTGCTCCAATTCTGAGTCGATAAAGAGATCAAAATAACTTTTTGTTTTGGTTTGATAATACATAAATAGTAGGACCATATATCTCAGTTCTATCAAATTCTAATGAGGTGTTACAATCTGCAACCACTAAAATATAATCGTTTTACACACAAACAAAAACATTTTGTTTTTAGGAAAATTTAGAATCACTTTATTTTTCACGTGAAGAAAATTGATGCCAAGTTTTGTAGATAACATGAGTATCATTTGAAATCTTTTTAATTTGTTTCATAAACTTTTTTTTTGTAAATTTGTTTCTTTTTTTAAAAACACATTACACGAATATTTCTGTACTCACTTATGTTAATACGAAGTCAAGATGCAAAATAGTGTATTATTATTTCTCTATATATTTCATTTTTTTATGAACAAAAATTTGTTCTATTTAAAGTCGTATACTTATACTTTGACTTTTGGATGAGTAATGTCTAAATAAATTACTTTTAGTGTCATTTTTTTATAAATAACTTAATATGTTGACATTGTTTACGAAAACAAACAATGATGCACTGTCAAATTAAATTAATATATTTACACTCTTTTTATTTTTCTAATTGCATCTCTACATTGACATTTCAATTGCTTATAAATAATAATGACCAAGTTATTTGGGCTTGTGACTCGATCATGTATTTCTTTGGTATCGTTCCCAATCGATATGTTGAGCTTTGACTACCCACAATATTTTAATTTTATAATAGCTATAAACCAGCTTGTAATAGACTAATAGTCAACAATTTTTAATATGTATTTTCTTCAATTACACTTCTTCCTCTCTCACGGAAACCTCCATAAGAGCTAATGAGAAAGCAACACCATGTTCCTCAGTCTCCTCTAACCAATTATACAAAAGACGGCATATTTCGTTGTCTGCCGCTTGAGAAGATCCTGTTTAAAAAAAAGATACACAAATTAGAGAGAGCTGTTGATTTGAGAAGCAAAGAAAACTGAATAGTTCGATGATCTTATTATACTCAAAATAGCTTGACTTAAATAAGCCTCACATGTGTGACAGAAAGTCTGCAAAACGTAACATACAATTTCTAAAAAAAACTTCAAATCTTATAGTGCTTGCAATTTTATTTTGCAATTTAGAAAATACACAAAATAATTCACAAAAGCATAATCATTATTGTTACATACATGAAATTTTTAAAATTGTTTAAAATTTTGATTTAATGTATTATTTATCCTAATTTTGATGGTGATAACTAGGTCTGGGCATAATACCCGATACCCGAAACCCGAACCGAACTCGACCTAAAATTTTGGGTATTGGGAGTTCCCGAAACCGAACTATTACCTATTGGGTCCATTTTGTTTGGATCCGTGGGTACGGGTAATATCCGAACCCAAACCATAATTACCCGAACACATATATAAAGTTTAATAATTTTCGAATATTTAGGTAATTTTAGGTATTTTTAGATATTTTTGAGATATTTTTTAGGTATTCGAGTATATTTAAGGTATTTTAAAATAATTTGGATAATTTTGTTTTTTAAAACTGATAGTTTACAAATATTTAAATATTTTAAAGATATTTTTGGATTTTTTCGGATATTTCTTTTGGTATTTTTTTGGTTTTAGAATATATATATATTTTTTAATTTTCGGGTATTACCTGAACCCGATTGGTATTACCCGAACCCGAACCGAACATGACCCAAAAAATAAAATTACACTATTGGATAATAAAATCGTAAACCCAAAAACCCAAACCTGAACCCGAAACCTGATTGCCCAGGGCTAGTGATAACTTTTAATTATTTTTTATTTTACAGAATATTATTTGCATCTGTTTTAAAATTGTGAACATTTTTTTTTAAATAGTGATTTAGAAGAGGTTTTTTTTTTTTTTGCAGAAATCTTTCTTTTACATATTATTACTTTTTTTTTTGGTTATCAAACCAAACGACTCAATAGATTTTCACTAATAATTATAGCCAAATCAAGTAAGTGAGATAAATAAAAGTAATACATTGATTGAAAGTTAATATAGTATAATAAAATATTTTATTTATATTAATGAAAAAGTCAAAGGGAAAAAAAATCTCGAATGTGCCATTCGAAGAATAGTAATTTCATATCAATGTCATCTAATTTAATAAATTGGAACATTCCAATTAATAATAGATGCCAACGAAGTTTTAGTTCTAAGCATTGTAAGACTCTTTCTTCTACTTAGCTTCAAAATGTCTTATTATTATTGTATGGCATATGGAAGATACTGAGACAACAACTTGCTTGCCTATTTTACAGTCCTTTCCATCATGACATGGGAAAGCTTATCTCTTCAGTAAGTTGTAAATTGAAATTTGGATGAAACCGACTCCGGTAAAGGTTTCCGAGGATCAATGAAGGTAAGTACCCGAGCTACGTCAACATTCAACATTTTCATTGTAGATGGATGACACCGAATAGGTTCACCTACCATACTAGCTATATGCTCCAAACCTTCAAGAGAAAAGAACTGATAAGGTACCTATCTGAATTCCAGCCATACATGACGCAGATTTGAGCTCAGACTTTTCAGGTTTGGGACCTGGAGACCATTTCGCCACAAGCCTGTTTTGTACTTGTGTGAACAGTGTGAATATGATGGAAAGGAGGAATATAGGATGATGATGACGTGAATGCACACCATTGTCGATATATAAGGGCTCTTATGTTCGATGGAGATAAGTAAGAAAACATCAAATGTCTCTTCTTCTTTTGCTATTTTTTCTCCTGTAGCAATCTATCCATCAGGTTTGTGATCCAATAATTGAATTATTTTTAGTTGTAGTTTTGTCAAGTTTTGACCTTTGAATGAAATCCACAATAACCATATGTGTGTATAAATATTTACATTCCGTTATTGGAAATCTAGCAACTTTCATATCTACTTCCACTTCTTGAGGAATGTTGTATTGTAATGAATCAAAGTAACAAATGGCTTAATTCTTGAGAATTAATTATTGTCAAAGTTTGTTTTTTTTTTCTTAGTCTTTGATAAATATTCTTAAGAAAAATTATCAATTATGACCTCATTTGGGAATAGCATCTATCATTCTATAACTACAATTTCAAATCAATAAAACTTTTTTTATATATAATTTCCATAGTTTCAAATATGTCAAAAATGAAAAAAAACAACAATTTTTTTCACTAATTATAAAAAAAAGTCGAAACATAATAGGTATTGATGAACAAAAACCGGAGGCAATTGGTGTCACAGTAAACAGATCAATTCCAAAATTAATACTTTAGAAAGTAGCGATCAACACCTTAACTCGCAGATATAAGTCTTATAAAACAATCCTAAATTCGAACTACAAAAAAGTTCAGCAACAAGCATATGTCTTTTCATGATACTTAGACTTTTTAACTTCACAAAATCAGTCTCCTAAAACATTCTTAATATATAAGACCTCTAAATAAGTTCCAAAACTAGCATATGTAGTTCTCTAGATAGTTAACAAGATCTGAGCTCTTGTTTAGTTGATAGATAAGCGAGGGAGACAGAAGTCAACAAGCAGACCTGTTGGCTCTATGACCCTTGAGTCATCGTCACCATTAAGCGGAAATCGCATAAACCTTCGAAGAGCAGACACTTTGACAAATGAAGTCTTCTTCATGTAGCATATCTGCACATCCACAGTAAAATCTTCCTCGGTCCTCTCCGCTCCAACTATAATCACATCTCTAAGTCCAACATAGCGTGATCTACCTGACGGGCCTTTGTAAATTCCCTACACACCAAGAAAAAAATGAACAAGATTAGATCAAAACTTTTTGTCATTATCTCTCTGAAAGTTTTGAAATCTAAGTAACAACACTTTACATCTCCAACACGATCAATGTCCGGACTGAACACATAAAGTCTTGCTCCCACCGGTAGTTCATGTTGCCTCAACAGTTCCAATGCTTCTTCTAAATTCGTAGCCTCTATCACTTCTCCTTTCATGGGAACGCGAGCTATGTGACAAGCAAATGGGGGAGGCTTGAACGTACATCCCAAATGTGCCCAGTGTTCTGCTTTAGGTAGCCCTACTTTTAGAGCAAATTGAAGGCAGTCTTTGACAGTGAGCTCACAGCGTTGTTGATCCATTTCTCCTTGCCCGTCTTCCTTCTTGGGATTATGAAGGTTATCCTCCAAATACTTAAGGATGTTTTCGTAAGTGAACTCACAATGTTGTTGATCCATTTCTCCCAGCACGTCTTCCACCTTGCGACCAGCGTTATCCACCAAAAACTGAGCTGAGTACTCAGTAAACTCAGTGTCAAGGTTAAGTAAAAGCCGTGCAGAGCTTATCAGATGAACTGCTACCAAAGCTACATGTTGAGATGCATCTGCAAGACAACAAATGAAAATAAACCAAATGCATATACATATAACTCTTTCAAAAGATTAGAACAAACGAAAGTAACTATCAGTTCAAACTAAACCACAGTTTCTCTTAATGATGCAGATAAGTAATTTTTAAGATTCTTAAAGCTTGTTTGATATGTTACCGTAATCTTTCTGCTTGTTTCTTGCTTGAATGCAATTCGGATGACAGTACTTAGACATCTTCAAATACTTATCCCTGCATTCATATAAACTTCGTTAACAATACAGAAAGAAAGGAAAAGCGAGAGAGTGTGGTGATAGTTCAAGCAACTATAAACATAGTTTCAAGTAGAATCAAGCACATTAAGACATTCTGAAAAAAGATATATAAAGGCAAAACACCAAGAAAGAGACAACCAAAAAACAAACAAAAAAACCCTAACATGCGAGCATAAAACCTTGAAGGCTAGAACGTAAGGCTTTCCACTAAACCCAAGTAGCAAACTAACGTAACAACTTGTTTTACCAAACCTAGAGAACGATTCAGCAAAATCAGAGAGAGAAACCAGCAAAAAACAAAAGTAGCAAGAATAAACATGGAGATAGTAGTGTTTGATCAGTGTGATGATATTAATCAAAAAGAAAAAGAGCAAGAGTTTACTAGCGGCGCTTCAACTCCAAAGGTTCTGTGCTTAGAGGTGCTCTGTGTAAAATGTATCTTAAAAGGGTGAAGATGACGAAAAGGGTTTTATTTCCAATTTTGCTTAATATTCTCAATTACAGAGTATTTTTCTTATATTCAAAAATAGACTCCTTAATCTTTTGACACTTGGCTTAATCGGGAGTCCTGACGCGAGATTCAAGAGGATAAAGTCTGTAATTTGATCTTCCGTACAGATCACATTTTTCTCTCTACTCCTCTGCTATTCCTCGTACATTTTGTCGTGTTCAGAGGAAGGTGATGAAGACTGTTTCACGGGCTTAGTGGGCTTATACTGTAATTTATTGGGCTAGACTCAGATTGTCCCAGGTCCATTGAAGTTAACGGTGATTAAACGGTCTCGTTTTATTGTTATGTCTTTCGAATTTTTTTTGGGTGGTAAAATGTCTTTTAAACTTTGCACGAAGAAGTACTTGTTTGTATCCACGAGAAAGTTTTAGTTATTCAGAACATAAGCAAACTAAGCATTCCTTAGTCAACCATTATTGAGTGACATTTATTTTAAAAGTATACACGACTAGACATAAAACTTCACTTAGTTCTCACCAAAATAAAGTTTGTTCATAGCATCCATCTCTTGCTTGAACTCAACCATTGCATCTTTAGGTAACTTCATGATCACTTTAACTCCACCTTCTAAATGTTGGATTATAATCATATCACATTAATCTATCTAAGTTTAGGATTACATAATTCACATAAGTTAGTTATTATACGAAAAGACACATTCGTATAGTTGTGATGTTTCGTATAGTTGTGATGTTTGGTATAAGTTGTAATGTTTCGTATGATTGTGTTTGTTCATACGAAACATATATTAGGTGTTGTAAAACCGTACGTGTGTGTAACGTGTGTGATACTCTTTCTTTTACATTAATCAAATTACTTTAACATGGTATCAGAGCTATTCGATTGAGAGAGGACAAGAACACAAGTAAACAAAACAGCAAATGAATCGTATAAGTCTTGACGTTAATCCGAGACAATGCAAGGCTCATTACATCAAACGATTCTGATCTTTGATGGAGAGAAGTACGACTTCTGGAGCATCAAAATGAAAACCATCCTCAAGACCAGGAAGTTATGGTCAGTGGTGGATGAAGGGATACCGGTTGTGTCACCGACATCAACGATTGGAAAGGAATTTTCCGAATCGTCGGCAACAAGTAATCAACGAGAAGAAGCGATGGTGAATGATACGATGGCTTTGCAAATTTTGCAAACTTCCGTAACTGATCAAATCTTCTCACGTATAGCATCAGCATCAACATCCAAAGAGGCATGGGAAGCCTTGANCATAGCATCAGCATCAACATCCAAAGAGGCATGGGAAGCTTTGAAATCTGAGTATGAAGGATCACCACAAGTTCGGTTGATCAAGTTACAAGCGTTGCGTA
>OVAX01000194.1:9680-109513 GCA_900406405.1 Lepidium africanum
AAAAAAAAAAAAAAAAAAAAACCCGGGTATAACCTTTTCTTAGTCAACTAGTTCAGTGGTAAAGCCGAAGACTTTGTTGACATTGGAACTCAGAGAATATTAAGGTAGCAAAAAACGGAATCTTTCTGGTGTCTGCCTACAGTTCCATACACACATTCTCTACATAGACTTTAATATGCAAACAAAAAAATAACTCATCATAGAAGTTGAAATTCTTAAAGGAACTACCCTTGAAGGAACATGTACAAAGAAAATAAATCATAATTATAGGAAACATAATTCTTTTGTAAAAATCTATTATGAACAGATTTTTAGTTTTCTTCACCCTATGTTTGAAGACTGCAAAAGAAACTCCTTCTGAGCTTAGGATAGAACCTGTCAGAATCGCACAAAACTTCTACACAACAATTCAAGGGTATATTCACGAGAGCTGGCATTAAAAGACATACTAACGATGGAGAGCAGCTTTAAAAGAAATACTAATAATGGAGACAAGCTATAAAAAAAATACTAACGATGGAGACTAGCATTAAAATAAAATATTAACAAGTAAAAGTAGACAACAGACAATACAGTAAATAATAACAATAGGGACTCACATCATTTTGAGCAGCGCATTATCCTCAACAGCGTCCTCACAATTGCTACACCCTGTTTCATTCAGAGGTTCACTTCCATCAACTATCACATCACTTTCAGCCACGGAGTTGTGTGGATTTGGTGTGGTTTGATCTGGTTTAATCATAGCAAATTCTTCACCCTGACTTCCATGCTCTTCTTTCAGCAGTATGTTATCTGTCTCCTGCTTATTCACCACTAAACAAGATGATGGAGAGTGTTCTATAGTTTCAGACGGCACAACCTGAGCCACGCAAGCATCGCTTTTAATGTTTTCTTCATTTAGAGATTCACGACAATTTTCCAATGATTCACAAACATCTTGCTCCTGGCTTCTGTGCTCACCAGAAAATTGAGAAGGTATGCTTAATGAGCATATTCCAGAGGCCTTGTTTGCTGATGAATCCACAGTACTGGGTTCCAAGGAGGTTTCAATTTTAGCAACTTCGCAGCAATGTACGACTGAAAGATTAGACTCACTAGCTGGCAATTTAATGAGTTGTGAATCCCAGGAGCACATAGCTGCAAGAACGTTAGCTGTCTGTGCTTCCCCAGCTGGCGAACTGCTAATTTGATTAGACTGCTGTCCAGCTGCTTCATCATCTGGTGCCTTGCTAACCTCTTTCCGACCAATAGCATTTTCATCCTCTCCCACAGTTTGATCGCAAGCCTCAAAAAGAGACATTCTGTCAGAAGATTTATCTAAAGGAGATGGAACTACATTAATAATGTCATCTGAGTGCTTAGCAGACACTTCAAAAATTTTAGATTCTTCAACTGCAATAGTATCATGACTAGGAATGATATCGGAAGGGCTTGTCTGTGCTGCACAGACCAAAATGTCCTTAGATGATCTTTCTTCAACCTGCGAAGAGCCATTGGGCTCATGATTACCATAAAATTCTCTACTCATCCTGACTCTGGCTCGTTTCACAAGGGGTAAGTGCTCATCCCCGTTCTCTTCAGAAGGCCTCTCAGTAAACCTTTCATGAGAAATTTCTAATGCTTGAACACTATTACGTGCTTCATCCCCAACAACTTCTGCTTCAACTTTAGCCGGAGGATCAACAGAATCAGTAGTTCCACGTTTCCTAGTAGGTTTTCTCTTCTTTCTCTTAACCATGCTATTAATTTGGAAATTAAGCCCTTTATTGAGTTCATAATCTCCTTCATGTTCACCAGAATCAATTTGTTCGACTTTGGATCCAGAATCTGCACCATTGCCTTCATTCCTAGTATTATTATCAGATTCAGCTGCCGCAATTTCAGAGGCAATTTCTTCGTCACTTCCATGTGAGTTTAAGGCTGATGAAACCACATCATCTGATTCATAATGACCTGATGATCTTCTGATTCTTTTTCTCCTTAATGCTCCATCTTCCATGTTATTAATACTCTGTCCACCATCGCTGTATTGCAACATGGTGCTTTTAAGGGTATCTGATTGCAACCTAGACGAACTTTTAGAGTGCTGAACTAAACCTGTTTTTTTTTGTGGAGCACACTTTTGAGATCGTGTCCCTCCAATTCTCCTTCTTGAAGAGTATGTTGCTATCTTACGTGGTTCTTCAACAACTGCACTATCACAGGTTTTGCTACGAGTTAAACTGTTATCACGCAGGGCTAGCATTTGTTCAGCAGCTGAAGCATCCTCATTAAGCAGGGTAGATTCATCTCTACCATGACCGGGATCAGACTTCATTTGTGTTAGATTTGTTCCAGTTGGATTTTCACTGACCTGAGGCAGCAGTGAAGTATTCACAGCACTCCCAAGAGTGGTATCTTCAGCAGATTTAGGATCACCAGCTTGCTCTTGCTGCTTAAGCTTCTCATAACTCTCTGTAATCTCCTTTATAGCACGAACAAAATCTGAGCCTTTTGCATGACGTTTCGTCAAAAGTGATTGCTTCTTCTCCTCTGTAAATGCTTCAACATCAGCAGGACTGCAGAAAGCTCTGCATATGAAAGTAAAATAGCAACAAAACGTCACCAACTCCATATGTTTACATACAAGAATAGTTTTCAATGATCTTGCGGGCAGAGCAGTAAGCGAGCCCTGAGCACTCTACATCACAACTTTTATCAGTTCATCAATCAAATTTGGCTATTGGAATTTGTGTTGTTCACAACATACCCTCTAGACTACAATGAACTCAACAATAGTATCTATCAAGTCAAAAATAAACTAACCCAAAGGCTTAAAGGAAAATCTAACTATATAAACTTCTTACTCAGGTCTGTACTCTTATATCCTCAGAAATGGCAGGATATCTACTATGCAGGAAAAAGAATGCAACCCAAATCAAATCAAATAACTATGCTAAACCCAACAGCACAAAGTAAATGTCCAACAAGAAGCAACTGCTACCAACTATCTAACGATTAAGACAGTTCCCACTACACATATGGAAGGGGTAAATGATACAACAGGGAAAACAATTGGGGAGCAAAGTACATCTTGCCTTAACAATATAATCTAACACTGAAGCCGATAAACAAGGCTACTGATTTCTCCACAGTAAATAATGTAGAGAAAAGAAACCAAAAGTCATGCAATTTCAATTAAGTAAACCAATATGAGAAGGAAAACAAACATTCAAACTTGAATTTTAGCATTCAACCAGAGTACAACCATATGCAAAATAAGGTATGATAGGGTAAAGGGAAAAGGATGAGAGCTCACATCTGTTGTGTTCCAAAAAAGTGAACCAACACTTTCTTCCAATCATTTGAATAACCCCACTTTTCCGGCTCACTAACCTGAAATCGCGACCAGGAATAAGCAGACGGACAAGAATTCCAGGAATAAAAAGTAAAATAGGAAAGGCCTGAGAGGGAGACAAGAGTTTTAAGCACATAACCACAATGACTTGACAAGAATATAATATATGAACTTATTATGGGGTATCTGATACAGATGCGGCTGAAACGATAACAAAACTATAATATTTGTTAAGAAAAAGAAATCCAGATCCATTCAAAAAAGTTTCATATCTATTAGGCAGGAGAACTGGAACCTCAGATGACAATCGACAAGAAAGATCCAACTTAACAAGATTCTTAATCCTAAAATACGCGGAGAAGCAGGTGCGCGTGAAAATATAAACCGTAGATAGATAGGGTTTGCGAAGCCATGTGGAGAAAGTTACCAGGCATCCTATAAAGAAAGGAAACCCAGAAAATTAACAATGGAAAAAGGGAGGAACATACCGCGGCAGGCCAAGCAGGAAAACCTTTGACTTTGGCAAGCACAAGGTCGCCCACCTTCCACTGTCGGCAGGCAGCAGCTACGGCGGCAGCCTTACCACCGCCTTTCCTGCGGCTCGGAGCCATAAAATAAAACTGGAATAAAAAGAAGATGAGATTCTAACACTCGAAGTAAAGCAAAAATCGGAGGCGAAAAGGAACAGATTGCGAGTGTCTAGGGTTTTCGGTAACAGATGAATTCGCAGGCATTGAAAACCCTGCCCAATCGAATCAGAACAACTGGGTTAGCGAGACGGTGGAGAAATGAACCTCCGTAAACCCTAATAGAGGAGGAGGACGATTGTTGTATATTGTTTCGCTTTCGTTTGAGGAAGAAGGGGATTCACACACGAACCTAGAAATCAACCCCAAAGAAAAAGAAAAAAAAAAATCTGATGATATGATTCTTGTTAACATGCGCCTTGGCTTGCTGCATTTTCTGCTCGTGAACCAACCACTGCCTGTCTACTTCAAAAATCCAAGTGTGTTATGGCCCATTAGTGGCTCAATATGGCCCATTAGTGGCTCAATATGGCCCATTTAAGATGTAAGACTTCTTGCAAAGTTTTAGGTGGGAGAAACCACGAGTCAGCCGTCCTACGGTAACTGAACAAATCGATTGATCTGAAGCTCCAGGAATACAGTCGTCATATCATATATATCAGCAAATTCTTCCAAGCGCCGATAGAGTATTTTATGCGATCAGACAGCGATTGTCTCACACAACGTTTTGATTTGGAAATTTTGTCCAAAATTCATGAAGAAACGTCGTGTTCCCACAAACCTATTTGATTCAATTATATCTAAACAAAATAAAAGCCATGTATCATTCTAGACTCTAAAGTCTGTCTATAAATAATAATTATAGCCTATATTCATATTCATGTTACCTATCTACCACTTCAAGTTAATGGCCAAATCAAGAATGGCTTCAACTTGACGGATGGTTCGCTGTATCTCCTGCTGCTTAAACTTAATTGCTATAGCTTCAGGATCAAGCCCTTCTCCTCTTTTACCAGCTTCAGCGTCTTCCTCTATTCTCACTTCCTGTAGCAATGCATCCACTTCTCTGACAAAGTCTACTCTCAGAAGGGTGTTGTCCATGTCAGTCTCAATGGGAGGTCGCAACAGTCCTTGATGCTGCAAACACAGAATACATGACCATTTGTTCAAAGGTTCTTATTTTTCATATGAGAAATAAAAAAACCAACGGGACGCACCATATCAATGTCGAATCCCGGTGGCATTAAGATGCTGAAGGGATCTTCTCGTGGGAAGGTCTCAGCCATTAGTTTTCTGCAGTCCTTCAGCCAAATGGCGTCTTCAAAACCATCATGCATGTTTAGAAGATCATTCAACAGTTTCATCGCAGGACTTGCTTGCCGTTTTAAGATCTCTGTCTGGATAGAGAGACACCCAACCCGATATAAGGTTTCAGTTTCACCTTAGCCTCTCCTAACTACTTAATTAGCCTGGAACGCTAATTCTAAGATAAAGTTTTGTGGCTTAAAGCTAGGGTTAATCCCAACAAGGCGGAGTAAGTAAGCCATATGTTTATGACTAATATGATTTGAGCATCTCCCTACACAAATGAGTAAGTTTGAAGATGCTGATATAAAGCATCAGCAGTTCAAGATCCTAAAGCATAGAAAATAATCCAGAGAAGCAATTACCTCAACTCTTCTATATAAAAGATCAAGACTTCTTATGGCATCCTTTTCATCCTGAAAGTCAGACAGGAGTGAGGACGTACGGTAATACAACATGACCACAGAACCTAAGGGAACCTTTAACACATGGAAACGGATAAATTCGTACATTTATGACAAGGAACAAATCTTACATCGCGGCGAGCAAGGTCAAGCCGGTTCCATATGATCATGAGGACAAGCTCGTCAAGTTCTCCTTTCTCAGCTGCTTCTTCTATCCTCTACACAAATTCTACCTATAAATTAGACTTGAAAGAGACTCAACTTAATTTCCTTCAGTATCAATCTATCTATAACGGGGACTTTAACCTCTTCAACTTCCTCTGCAGCTCTGATGAAGCTGGAGACGAGCTTTCTGGCTTTCCTTAAGTCTTCCTCAGGAAATTCCTTCAATCTCATGCCGATTTCACGGTACTCTTCGATCTTTCTCTCTTCTTCTTCTTCCTCCAGCTGCATCCGCCGCAACTCTTTAGTCTTCTCTCTCTGTTGAGCTTGCCATTCCTGGTATTCAAAAACCAACCGACTCAGAAATTCAGAACGAAGAAAAAAAACAGAAACCAAGTATGTGGACGAGAGGAGACGAACGTCATCGTAATACTCAGGTGGCATTCCTTCTAGAAGCATTTCATTTTTTCCCGAGCATCTTCTAAGGAATTTGGCTGAAAAATCGACAGGATAATTTAGACGAAAACAAAATTAATTTGCAGCAAGGAGGAACCCCCGAGAAACTGACTTGTAGAAATCGAGGGCTCTGTAATCAGTGACTTCCTAGCGGAAACCGGCCGAGCGGTGAAGAGAGGAGATGGGAACGTTAGCGCCACAGCCATAGGCGAGCTTGAGCTTCTTCGGTCTCTGTAGAAAATGAGGCGGAGGGTTTGTTTTTTTGTAACAGCCCCTGACTGATTAACTGTTATCTCGATCCTGAGTGTAAAATTTGGGATATCTATCACATTTACTCCCCTTAGTTTCTATTTTCAAAAATTAAACCCCAGTACTGGACTGGATTATCATATAAAAGTGGAAGGATGTTCTTTGCTCACTTTTTTTGAACATGTATTCTGAAACAAAGAGAACTAAGCCACTAAGGAATAAGACAGTATTCGTAGGGCTCATGAAAGAGTGCCCAATCTGCACCAGAGCGTTTGTTGAACCTCTGCTATAACAACCGAAGCTGAGCTAGAGGATGGAGATTTCGAATGCTGGTTTGAGAAAGGTCACGCATTTGCCAACTCCAAATGTGATTAATATAGACAAATGCTAATATGAGGAACTAAAGTGATAATCGCATAGTCCCAAGACCGCCTGCACATAGTAGAGCAAGAGACGAGTCTTGCTCGTTCCACTGCCTCAGACTTTTGCTTAGCCTTTTAATTACTTCCACATCCCCCTCTAGCACCCAAGCCGGCATGCATTGCACCAGCAGGCTTACAAAGCCAGTCACGTAAGCTTGCCATGTAGCCCAATCACAGCCCAGTCATATCTTCCCTTCCAAATGCAACCACAGAACCCTTGGCCTACGTTTTAAGGCAGGAGAAGACGAGTCCACTCCCCAAGCAAATGAACTGCTCAGATAGCAAAGTAGGCCAATAGCCTCCTAGCATCGGAACCATGCCTCCTAACTCATCTTCTTCTCCATGAACTGAGATGAACCAAGATGATAAGCTCTCCTTTATCAGAGCCTGAACAAAGTTCAGGCCACCGGAGATCCACACCAGCGAGGCTCCAAGAGAAGCTGCCAGCTTGACACGTGTCATTGCCAAAGAAAGTGAAACCTTCCCAATCCCATACCTCATCCCATCTTTCGTTTTCCTCAATTATTCCGCTTGCTTTGCTGGTAGGTCCCTGGTGGCGATGCTCTTCACAGAGAACATCAGAAGCGAGAGGATTTCTTCTGTCAGGAACATAACATCTCTGATTGATCGGTGCACTTTTATGTACAGGATTCCTGGGGCAGCTGTGGAGATTCCACCAGAGTATCGAGAGCCAAAGCCATGGCCAAGGAGTGCGCCCACTCCCCCATAGCTGCAAAGCTGGGAGTTAGGTGTTAGACCAAGCGTGCAACTGAAACAAAGTCTGAGGAGCTGTGGTGGAACACAATTCTGGAGGGTGAGAAGATAAGAAAGTCGCTCCAACGCTTCACTTTCTGGGTCCATAAAGAGGTCACAATCGGCATGCAGAGCCAGGGGCAAGCGGCAGCAAGGGAGTCCAAAGCTGGTCCGACAAGTACGAGGAAGCGCTCTGTTGCTTTGTCAAGCTTGTAGGTTATAGTCAGGCTGACTAGTGCAGCGAGAGGCAAGGGAAGTGTAGCCGCAGATATCCAATCTGCAAAAATAGAGTGTTTAAACTATTACATATTTTCCAGCGTAATCATTGTTTTCGCCAATTTCAACATGTTTTATTTACACTTTTTCTGCAGTGGTATTTTTACAGATATGACAATCGTTTACAGGTCTAAGCAAGACCTTCCAGAGACTTGTTTTCTGGGGGGCCTGCTATAATTGAATCTTAGGTTCTAACCTGTAATATGCAACATCCCCAGAACCTGAGAATATTTATTATCCCGCACGAGATGAAAGCATTACCTGCCGGAAGCCTTGGGACATCAGCACACCAGTAGCTGCTAAGATCTTCTCTATCTGTTGCTCAACGCTTGCTAAATTTGCTGCTGGACTAGGCCAGTAAGTTCCGTTCATGGAAACGGACTTCCACAGACCTCATGTTAATTCTGAAGAAAAATAGCTAACCATGGTTCCTAGTGTTGCTGGCAGAAAATCAGCCAAGATTTTAAGACCTGAAACAGATCAAGCGGATAGATTTAGATCACGCCCACATTAGCTGCCTTTTGGAGCGGCGTGTATGATGCATCCAGAAAGTTGACACTAAAGTAGCTTATAATGTGGTGAGTCTGGTGATCAACAGATGTAGACAAGTATCCCCTTGTCCAAATTGATTTCATTAAGGTGTCAATCTCTATAGTTTCAGGAGAAAGAACGAACCTGTTGCCAGTTCCCAAGGAAAGAGTGATCCATGAGCACAGGCAGTAAGAGCAGCATCAAGCACAAGTGGGGTCGCCTCCAAGATATCCCATGCAGGTAACTTGAGTTGATCAGAAGAGTCATCCACCCCAGAAGTAGAAATACTGTTGCTCCCAGAAGATGGAGTCAGTGACTGACTGCCACCTTTATTCGCCTTCTTGAACATCATGCTAAGGAGGGAATCAACAACCTGATGCACTAGGCTTCCTGTGTTTAATTCAGAGAGGATTGAAGCCATACATTCCTGAAGTTGCCGATACCACTGTTTCAGTCTGAGGAATGAATCCATGAAGATGGGATCCACAGAGATATCTATCACTTTGGAAAACCTTTGGCGCACCATGCAATCCTTTGGGGACTTTCCAAAACATTCCAGACGGCAATTTCTACCAGTAAAAGATACTCAGGGCTTGGTTAAGGGCCCACTGGCGGAACATCTCCCAAGACATAATCCAGTGGTGGATAATCAAATATCCATAACCGTAGAAGAAGTGTGAATGTGGTGGAGAAAACAGCATGAGAAGAGATTACTTCGCCAGTTAGGAGAGTCCATGTAGTGTTCAGAATGCCAGAGCCAAATGCTACACAAATTGGCATCAAAGCACCAGCAAGCAATGGGACCTGGCAAAAGAAGCATAAATACTTACCCATCAACACATATTCTTCGTTCCTTGTCAGAAACGTAAGCTGGAGAGGAAAAAACAAAAACTGACCACACCGTGCAATGAGAAAATTTGAACACAATCTATGGGTGATATCCAAACAAGAAGAACATTAAGAAATGGCGCAACTGATTAAATAATTGTAACCCCAGAATGCTCAGCTGGAGCCAGAGGCGAGATTAAAATGACAATGAATATAATAACATGCTCGTTAAATTAATTAGAGATGGGGTCAAATATGAAAGATGAGAAGGCTGCAGAAAGAAGATCTGAGCAGAGCAATGGGAACAATAGTATTTTATAAAATTGGATATCACAGAAACAGAATAGGTACCATAGATATATACATGTATGCTCCAGCCACGAAATAGAGATGCTCCACAGAGAATAGAAGCTGCAGCTATCTTCTCATCTTCTGAACCAGTAGTTGCAACCTCGTACATCTTTTCAATCTCTGCTAAGCTTCCATCATATTAATGAGCTTAATTCAGTTGCCTTACAGCTGAGGAATTATTAAAAAAGGAGATCTCCACTTGCAGAGTATTAGAAACAGACAATAATCACAAAGCTCTAGTTCGTGACAAAAAAAATAATCAAGAAGCTCTAGTTATTGAAACTGAAATCAAAAACATGAAATACTAGAAACAGAGTCCTTATATTTTCTACTAATGCGCTCTTAAACTAATGAACTAAAGAAAATCAGAGATCGATCATAGATCTAACATACCTTCACGCTGGAGTTGTGATCAATGAATTTGTCAATGATGGTGTTAGAGGAGAACCCTTCATCTCTAGAGACCAACAAGAAATGTTTCCGGCAATACCTTGAGGAACTTGATTGGTTCCTCCAACTACGAAGCCTGGCCAGAGATATGCAGATGTGTCCAGCAGATTTCTGGAGATACACGCTTCCACTATTAAATAGCGCATGTTCCCAGCTGTGACAGCACATGTCACAATTGCAAAACCAATAGACAGTTAAAAGTCAAGAAATTAAAAGGAACAATAACAAACAGCCCCAATGAAGAAACTGAAGCTATCAAAGCACCAAATAAAAACGGAGCAGATATAAACAAACAAAAACAGATATGTCAGAAAAAAAAACAACAAAAACCACACTCTTGCTCAAATTCAAAACCAGAATGCTGGCGCAGTTTAACAGTTAGAGAGCAAAGAGTAGATGGCAAGTTTACTTACAACAGCCACTTGAAGATTCGCTTATGCTTGCATTTTCATAGGATCCATACCATTTGTAATGCCCACAATGAACATAACTGCTTTAGCAGCCGCTTGATTGGCAACCAACTGTAAGGAGTGAGGTGGTGTAAGCAAGCTTTCATAATCACTAAGTTGTTATTAGCTATTGACTAATCCTTGTCGGCATTTTCCTTTATTCTCTTTCCACTGGTTGCTTGGACTAGTAGAACTTTGATCAATCCACTGGCTTTCTTCTTCTTCAATGATAATGGCAACTGCAAGTGGAGTGAGGAATAGTAATACACAAAGAAAAGTGTTGGTGCGAGGCACAAGACCCTCAATCGGATCTCTTTCCTTCATATTACAACAAATATTGGTCAAGTTTATATGTACAACAGAAGTTAGTGCCTCACACTAGTACTTCAGATAGTATATCCATCATTTGCATAAGAATAGCAAAAACGCAGAGATTGATTCTCCTAGAAGCACCAAGACCAGAACAACCAACCCTGCCACTAAGAGCTTAAAATTCTTAGGAGTGTGAGAATAGATTCTTACCCTTTGCACAAGGTGTAAGGCTGCTAGCCATAGAGCTAGAAAGGCATCATGCCATGTTGTACTGTTAGCTGCCTGCAATGCTTTTATAAGACCTGCAAATAGTTGCTTATGTTCAAATAAAGTCCATTCAATAAGTATGTACTAGAGGAAATATACGACGAAGGACAATAGAGATAAATCTACTAGCACCAGTTAGATCGTCGACAGCGCTGGCTGCTACAGCTTGTGTCCCATCCATTATGTCTTCAAAGAAAAGATCAATGGGCAACGAAAGAACAGACTCACTAGTCCCATGATGCTGACTAGTCAATGCTAACTTAGAACCAGAGGAGACAATCGCATGAAACTCTCCTTGAGGGATGATCTTGCTCTCCCTTTCAAATACTTTACGTGTATAAGATGTCAGCTGTGTAAGGACTTCTGGATATATATATATATATATATATGTTTTGAATTTCTTACTGCCACTGATTTAGTTGCCAGAAATCTAAACCGCTGACTGAAATCTTACCAATGTGTTGGCCTGAAGAGAAAGGAAACTTAGAGGCTTGGTCGAGAAACACTTAAAGAAGTTGTTACATTACAAATCTGTTAGCAAAAAAAAACTCAAGCTCATGAGGCCAGCCAGTGTCCACAATGATATATATCAGACTACTAACAGAAGAAAAAGGTCTTACATAGTTTGACTTGCCAAGTGAATAATTCTTGATGTTACTTTATTCTGCAAAAATTGTTGGATTAGCTTGATAGCCATTTTCAGTATTTGCTTTCTCTAGTGCAACATGGTTCTCATTTCTCTTCACAGAAAAGCCCATCACTTTCCATATCGTGCAGCCTGCTTGGCCATTGAGACCTCTTATTAGATGTTAATTCTAAAAGCCCTTCCTCGACTAGGGATACATCAACTAACTGCCACACAATGGAGAGACAAATGCAAGGAGAATACTTCCTGGATCTTGATCTTGGATACAAAAGATTTCAGAAAGATGGGATATCATCAATGGAATTCATTGTCCTGTCCAGTAGAGTGTGCATTTTAGAACCTAAAACAAGAAAGATCTAAAATAAAGAAAAAATAGCACTACGATCACTCCTATAAAAACATGTACACCAAAATCTTATTGCACCGCTGATATATGTGGATAATTGCTCATTTTCCTTGTACATACTGCATCATTTCTATCAATTAGGTTCAATTCATCTTTAGTTTAGTTTGATTTAAACTTCATTTGCATTTTAGAGTCCTAGATGTAGAGAGTCGCATATTTTTTATTTCTTGAGTCTTTTTAGGTGATTTTGGAGCTATTTTGGAGATTGGAGACTTGGGGATGGGTTTGGAAGCAAAAGGATGGAGAAAGAAACATGAAACAGCGTCTGGATGATTTTAACGACCCAAAAAGAAAATAATGACATAAGATTGCAAATATTTCCACATACTCTTGAATTGGTTATATCCACCATTTTGACAAAAACAACATTGGGTGAGGAAAAGAACTCACTCTTGATATCCTGATTCTCTGATTTCAGGCATGAATGAGAAAGCATGTCTCTTGAAGAGTTCCATATGGAGCCTATAGGCTACAGGATTAAGCTCTCTGTTTGGGATTACCATAAAATTATGAACCATAAAAATTAACAGGATTGGTGGTTAGACTCTAGCGTTTTACATGACATGTTTCATCATTCTGGCGAAGGTGATACCAAAAGAAAGAGATACACGACCATTACAGACAGTTTGTACGGTAATATTTCAAGAATTAGCATAATGAATGCAGTCATAGGTGCGGAGATTTCAAGCGAGCATCAGCCAAGTAAAGGAATGTATCTATGTGTGTGTGTATATATATATGTATATAAAACTTGTTCACAGCCAAACCTAAACATGTTTGCCAGTATCAACCCTAAGTACACAGCATTAGAAGAGCAACTAATAGACGACTCAAACGCAATCAGTCCCCAAGTGTGATAATCCTAACTGGAATCGAAAGACAAATTCATCATGTTTGCGAGAGCTCTAAAGACGGGCGTTACCTTGGAGAGAGAAGGGCGAGGACAAGTAAGGGAGGGACGATACTGACGGATATACACTCAGTTCCCTGAGATGAGCCGAACACTAATCACACAAGGATGATGATTAAGAAACAACTAATATTTAAATAATCAGAAAAAATACACTCAGTTCCAATAATATAGGAGGCATAGGCAGCGCATTCCACATTATCCATTTTGACACAGAATTCGCAACTAGTCAGTCTCATCCTCATAGGTTACCAAAAAAATTTACAAGAGGAAGGGGTGGGGAGAGATGACACTGTTTTTTGATGCTCTGCCAGAGAAGTTGCCTCCTCGAAGACTTGAAAACAAAGAGAACAGCCTCGTTTATCGTTTAGATAAAAAGGTTTTGCAGTTTCCTATGAATAGATGGTCTGGGACTGAGATGGTTCAAATGATCTCGAATTATATACATCAACCCATGAGGAAGACAAAAAAAAAAAGAAAAAATCATATACCGTTAAGGTGTTCCCGAACAGATTCGAACGATATACAGTGCTTCAGGGAATCCCCACATTTAGGCTGATGAACCGAATGGTACAAAAATCTTCATGTGCTCCACCAGATGTTCTCGTCTGTTGAACAATTTGTAGCACGCAACACATTTGTGCTTGAAAAGATAATTCAAGTCCATGGCTCCCAAATTACAATCTAACAGTGAGATGCAAAATAATTATAGAGCCAGGTGATGATTCGAGTGAAACTATTTAGAAGAAATCAATTGAGGATCCATGGGGAATTCAAAGCGAGAGTCGATGATGGAAACGTAAGCGCCGGAGAAGAAGACAACTCACCGGGAGGAAGTGTGGAACCGTTCGAGTTACCCAAGGTTTTTTTTTTTTTTTTTAACCTTTTTATAACACATATCTAATATTTCTTTATAATTCTAACATCACACCTCTAAAATTACAAAATATCAACCCTGTCCCTTAAATTTATAAAATAACACTCACATCCTTTAAACTTTTTGATAGCGATAGTTAGCCCCACGACTTTAATAATAACACTCAAATCCTGTAGATTTTGGAATATTGCACTGAGTTAATCCGCCCCATCGACATAAGAATATCCTTGAGCAAGTGTTCCAAATGATCCTGTCACAACAATTGGCGTGCTTACTCCACAAAATATATCCAGTGCATACTAAATAATCTTGGCTGCCTACGATGAGTTTCTGATCCTGTGAACATATATACGAACACTAAAATGATCGTTTCTGATCCTATATATTAATATATATTTGCATCTTTGTAACAATTGATGTTTAGTTTTTTTTCCTAACGTTTTGTTTTATTATCTTGTAGTCGTTTTCGATCAAATTATTTTAAATGTTTTATCTTACTTTATAGAAAACGAATCATTTGAGATGTAACACATGCAACTTGACATGCAACGGATTACTTTTATTTAGTATATAGAGAGTAATTTATTATGTGCTATATGCGCCATTACACACTACAAATATAATGTCGCTACAATTAGTGTGATTAGAGAGCATAAAGTTACAGATACCTTGAATATATATATATATATGTGATTAGAAAATACTACTGTTTCTAGAAATTCAAAATTACATACATTTCCTATATAATTAGAGCATGTGAGTGATAGATAGATTCATTCTGATTGGTAAAGTGATATATTTTGTGGAACTCTCTTAGAGGAAGGGATTAATGGCATTTGCAGGGGAAAGAATAGTGAGAAAGCATATCCGTGGATTGAAATAAGTTAACAAAAGCAAATGGAAAGTGACCTAACTAATGATGAGAAGCTATAGTAGTAATTGGAAGATTGGTGTGTTACTATTACTAGTAAAAATAAACTCCTCCGCCTGGGAGTGACAGCTGCTGATTCGATCATAGTTTCTCAGAAAATTATAAAAAGAAGATGCAAATGAAGAAGATAGAAACAGAGTGGAATCAGAATCTGATCCCTTTTTTGAAAAACTTGTAAAAGCTTCCTCTTTTTCTTTTCCCTTAATTTCTTCTCTTCTCACTCGTTGCATTCTGAAACACGTTATTCTGCAATTAATAAATGATAAAACCTTTTAGATTTTGCATTATAAAAACCTGATTAATGTCACCATCTTCTCTGCACACATCACTCGATTCCCCTTACTTACTTCCCAAGCTCTCTTCAACATAATCTATTCTATGGCAAAAAACTCACAGGGTAGCAGCAAGAAGAAGCAAGAAAACAGAGTGTGCGAGAAAATCTTTAGAGCAATGACGAGTCCTGTCCGAACCGTGCGTCGCATCTCCACCAGACCTTCACCAAGTCACAGAGCAGATGATGTTGGCGTCAAACTTGCAGAGACATCGAATCATGCAGCGAAACCCATTACAAAGATGGAACCGAAGAAGACGGTGATCGGTCGAGTGGAGACGACGGTCAAGACAGACGAGAAGTTCACAGATTATATAAAGAAAGCGAAGCTGAAGATAAGGGCAATGACGAATCTGGGTGATATGATGAAGGACGGTGCGTGGGAGACAAGTGAAGAAGATGAGACACGTAATCATCGTCACCATGTCCCTATTTCTCACGAAGGTAGTAGCAGTGGAAAATCATCAGATCAGTTCTCAGAGTACATTAAGAAGCAGAGGGCAAAGATGAAGCTTAGATCTTCTTCCACCATTGCTCGTGCTAATCCACCTTACGATTCTTTCCGTTGATGACTTTACTCGAAATGATATGAATAATCTTGGATTAGATACATATGTACGTATGTGTGGTGTGGTTTGTATTGACAAGTCCATTGGATTTGTTGCATTAATAATTTGAATAATTTAGTCTATTAGTCAGTTGGGCTTCATCTCATAAGCAAAAAACAAATGATAATGATCATATGGGCTCTAAATGGGCCGACATAGAATAATGAAATGACATGAGCAAAAACAAATACGAGCCATGCCATCGCCCCACACTATTGGCCAAACCACCTGGGCACTACGACCTCTTCACTTACTGAATATTCATTTTCAAACCATAACTGGTTTTCTTTTCTGTTGACATCAAATAATAAACTCGTTTTTTAAAAAAAAATATTCGTCTAATTCAATGCCAACCGCATAAGCATAACTAATACCATTACTGCAGAAACCTCTCAATCAAAAAGGGCAGATTCAGTTGAGATTTCGTTTTCTTATTTTAATCAGATTACTTGTCTTGTCTTATAACACGTATGTGTTAGTTACTATCATCATATATCTAATTGTGCCTAAATTATTTTGTGTATATATATATATATAGAAACGAGAGTGTTTTCTAATTTTGAAAAAAATAATTCTCAAATGTCAACTATATCTAAGAACATCAATGTAGTACTGGTAATTAGAATCCCTCCTCGTTAAATTCGAAACCTATATAAGCTATATATATATATATATGTGTGTGTTCTAAATGAATCTTTTAAACCTATATAAGCTACTATAATATACTAATTTTTATCATATTATAATAAAGTGGAGAATGTACCTTTTGGAAGATCAAGAGTCAAGTTTGAATCCAGATTCACGTAATAATATCTACTGCTCCTAATTACTATAAACAATGTATATATATATAGTCTTCTTAATTAATACCAAAGGAATCTCATGAACGGCCATTTCTAATTAAATAAATTACATTCACATGTCAACTAAATCTGACGTTCGCCAAAGTGGCTAGAGAAAAAAACTCGAAGACGCCTTGTATTATAAATTTCGATAATAAAGACAAGTCAGATCGCCCCTCTTCTTTTGTTTTATTATATAAGCTTGACCCCAAATAAATTTACTTTTAATCAAAATGAAAATAATTCTATTTTATAACTTGGCATATATATATATAGTTTATTGTTTTAAATGCAAATTTCACATGGAGACTATGTATTGTTTCTTTTGTCGTATAACTAATGAGCAATCAGTTCTGTTATTTGTAAAAGAAAAAAGAAAAACAGCTAAACAATTTATTTTAAAGATAGGAAAAATTAATTAGCTTCGATCGATGGAGCAACTAGTCGACACTGTGTAGGCGAGGATCACTGGACGGTGGCACGATAGCTGACTCATGAGTCATGACGGATTCACAAATATTTATTTATTTTGCCAGCAATACATTCATTATATATATGTAAATTAATGATTTGTGTGTTTACTCGAATTCGTCAATGGGCTGATCAGAAAAGGCAAGCACGAAAATTAGGAACAAATCAATGACCTCTCAGCGACAGAGAGAACAATCCAAAGGCTTTCTTGATTTATTAAATTTAATGGTTAGTTCAATGTAGAGCTGATTCAGAAAACACATAATATATATATAGCTCAATTATTATATATACCCAACGTATAAAAATATGGAAAACGACGTAGAGGCGTCTACTTGAGAAAATTCCCGCTACCCTTTTTGATCTCTAAAGTGCTTAATTAATAATTAAAACGTGAAAGATAGAGAAGAAGCAGCGCTTGCTATAGCAGATGATGAGGTTGCACGTACGTTCTAACTAGTAAAGTGTAGTAAGTAGAGGTTATGGAATGAATTAGGACAAATTAAACAGAAGAAGAGAATTGCATGGAACGAAAGATCCAAGTGATCAGCTGAGTTCTTCTAGTTCTGAAGATGGTACATATATATACGTGTCCCACGTACGTACGCAAACTGTTGTGATCTACTCCGTATATATGTGATAATAAAAATAAAGAAAAATAGGTAAGAAAAAAGAGAGAGGAGAGGATTGAAACGGCGTCGGAAAATGGGAATGGGATTTTGTCTTTTCCCTAAAGCGAGAGGGCTCATCATCCTGCTGGGGGCATTGTCATGTCGCATGACTCATGTGGAACTACATCTTTATATTGATTAAAAATAGTACTACTGTCTAGGCATGATTTCATTTCAATTATTATAATAATAGTAAGGTTACAAACAATGGAGTCGACTATCGATCCTCCCTACCTAATATTTATTTATAACACCATTAATTTCCATTCGATCCAATAAGACTTGTCATTCATTTTAATTAATTACTCTCCATCCCCTTAAACCTTTAAACCTCCCTTTCTTCCTTTTGATTTGATCCATCCATATATCACATTTTGCTGATTAACTTTATTTTGATGGCTGAAACGCCTCTTCACAAGAATCATCCTCAGCCTTCTCCTCCTGAGCTTTTGTCCGATTCCGCGGCCAAAGACGTATTGATCACCTGGTTTCGCGGCGAGTTTGCTGCGGCCAACGCCATTATCGATGCCCTTTGCGCCCACCTTATGCACAGCTCCGACGGTTCGCCTGAATACGAGCCCGTCATGGCAGCTCTTCATCGCCGGAGGCTCAACTGGATTCCAATGCTCCATATGCAGAAATACCATTCCATCTCTCAAGTCATCCTCGAGCTTCAATCGGCCACTCACAAAATATGCAATCATCATGACAAAGCAGCAGCAGCAGCAGCCATGGATATAGACGATGATTCTCCCTCTAGCGACATCACTGAAGGAGGCTCTCGGGAAGAAGACCGCGTGCATGAAAATGAAACCATCACAATCTGTTGCAATCACGACCAAGAATGTGAATCGCGAGCATCCCTCCTCAAGCAGTCTAAGCGTTTTTCGGCCAAAGAATATGTTCGAGGACATACGGCAAGTTCAAAACACATCCTCCATCCTCTTCTTTACCCAGACTTGATGATACGAAACCAAGCACACTTGCTTGCTTTTATACATCTGAGGTTTGATAGTTGTTTAGTAACTGTAACCAAAAAGCCTTTGAATAACTTTTCATTTTTATTCCATAATATATCATATACATATATATGTATATCGTTTGGTGTAATCTGCGAAGATGCTGCTTCATTTTTTCCAAGACTAAGACTGTCTGCTTGATCGTGGCAGGCCAACGTTGTCAAAGGGCTAAAACTGTATGAAAATGTCTTCTCTGCAACTCAACTCTCGAAGCTTCTAGATTCTGCGTATCAGCTCCGAGAGGCTGGTCGGAATCACCAACTTTCAGGTGCATTTCACATTGATATTTACATCTTTTCATTCTTGTCAACCTCTTAAGTTTCCATCTTCTCTAATGCAGGGGAGACCTTTGTTCTGTTCAACAAGAACACCAAAGGAACCAAAAGAGAGCTTATTCAACTTGGAGTACCAATTTTCGGGAATGAGCACTCTGGTAAGATACGATGACTTGGTGCTTACCTTTCCGTAAACATTTTTATAATATACAAAATAACTCCCGACCGACCTTGTCCTTCTAGTGGAACCTATCCCAATTCTTATTCAAAGTGTGATCGACCATCTTCTTCAATGGCGCCTGATTCCTGAATACAAACGACCAAATGGCTGTGTGATCAACTTCTTCGACGAGGTACTTACACTTCCAATTTCCAGAAATATATCTCTCCATCCTGCCTGCTAAGGATTGTGCTTTGTTTGCAGGAAGAACACTCTCAACCATTCCAGAAACCACCTCACTTGGATCAACCCATATCTACTCTTGTCTTGTCTGAATCAACCATGGTGTTTGGGCACAGACTTGGGGTCGATAACGATGGCAACTTCAGAGGCTCAATCACTCTCCCACTAAAGGAAGGGTAATGTGAACATTCGATTTAATTTATTCCCCAACTGCCATGTTGATTGTATCCAAGAATTGTTATTAATCAGAAGAATGTCGCAGGTCGTTGCTAGTGATGAGGGGTAACAGCGCAGATATGGCTAGGCATGTAATGTGTCCTTCGTCCAACAAAAGAGTAGCAATCACCTTCTTCACAATCAAACCAAATTCCAGTAAGCTTCAGCCTCCGCCCACTACGAACCCTGTCACTCTATGGCGACCAGGAACCCCAGCTCCTCCTGCTTTCGGTTTGGTCAGAGCTCCATTGGTGATGCTAGCTCCGGCTCCTAAGAGGCTTGACGCCGGAACTGGAGTTTTCTTGCCGTGGACACCGCCAGTGTCAAGAAAACCAACGAAGCATCTCCCACCGCGTGTCCAGAGGCTGCGTCTCCTGTCCTCAACGAAGTCGGTGGCAAATCGTGAATCTTTGTCGCCGGAGATAGGAGTGAGCTGAGTCGGAATGTGTCACACACGTCACACAAGACCTCTTTCTTTTTTTTCTTTTTCTTTATAACGAGTCTTTTGGCTTACTTGGTTACATACTTGATTCTTGAATTTGGTGGGGGTATTTCTTGTTTCTTCCTAACATTTTTCTTTCCTTCAATTTGGTTAATTTAATAGATTGAAGTTTAGGATATTTTGTTACATCTGCTGTTATTACATATTTACACAGGGAAGTTGCGCACAGAACTTTGAACTATTTGAAATAAATTCCTGCAATTGCTTTTCGGATCAAAGCAAAAGAGAAAGCAGAGAGATTCGGTCTTGTTGTTTTTTTTCTTTCTAACTCAACTGGATGAAACGACATTAACACATAGCTTCCACCGGCTCAATTTCACCATCTCACTAGCGTAGAATCAAAGCTAACCCAACATATTACTCATTTCTCCATATACACCTAAATCACTCTAACACAGGAATCACAGAGAGAAAAGAAATCTCTTCAGTCTTCTTGAAAAACTGCACAGAAAAGCGGACGATGACAGCAGCAGCTCTCTCAACCTCCAGGCATTTGCCATCGGCTGTTTAGATTCGTGGTCGCTTAACTAGGGAATATTGGGAGAAAAAGAGATGAATGAAGATAAGCCTGAGAGGAACAAACTGATCAATAAGGGATCAAGGTCTGACATAACTATTAAAATTACGCAAATAGATGACTTGGAGGATTATTGCAAACACAAGAACTGGTCCCCTGGCTCGTCAAGCTAAGAACAAGAGAGAGAGATAGCTATTACAGTGGCTAATGGTAGTAACGGTCCAAAGAAGATGTTATATGAGAAGAAAACGCAGAACATGCTGAGTGCGCCGAGCCCTAAGCAACAAATCACTCTGCCTGAAGCAGGAAAACCACTACAGCCTCACAGACATCTGAGGCCCCTTCTGAATGAGCAGATGAGAAAAAGCTTAGCCTACAACCAAGCACATGAGTCGCTTTCTTCTTTCATGGTCTGTCGGATAGAAGAAGAACCAATAGACACTGTAATGCTAAGAGTTATTCATATACTCAATTCTTTTATTTTTCTTTCAAGGTTACCACTTACCAGCTTATTCTAGAGAAAAAAAAGGTATATATGTACTCGCACTTCTGTTGTATATTTCATCACAGAAGTCTATGACTTACACGGGATATTCCTTAAGGGGCACGCTCATATTCCTTTGTCGAGCAATGTTCACATTACTTTGCCTTAAACCCACGTACCTAACATGCTTTCACAGAGAAGCTGAATGAAGAATCTTCTAAGGAAGAGAAGACAAAGAATCTCCATTCTTCTAATCACATAATGAGTACCTACTCTGTTGTTTCCAACCATCCAAGCTATAGTAAGAGACAAAAAGTGAAAGAAAACTATTGTGAGTTACCACAAATATCCGCTGAATAATTTTCATTTCAAATTTGAAGGAGCCATACCTTCCAGGCATACATAGCAAAGAAGGCAATTGTATCAGCAGACCAGACAAGAGCAAAGGATTTCCAAAAGAAGGGTATAGCAACATTGAGCAACGGGATGATCAGAAATAGGTAGTTAAGAGCCTCTTTCTCTTTACTTGGACAGTCTCGTGCTCGAAGAGAAGGAATAGCTATAAATATAGATATATAAAATAAGCAGAAGGATTAGGCAGGAGCTTAGAACTAAGTTGAAACTTGAGAAGTGGACTTACTGAACATCCAAATGGACCACATTCCCATGAGCCTCCATAAATCAGGTTCGTTGGAGGGAAAGAGGAGGTTGAAAGAAAGAACCCCTCCGACCAACATTGATGCATAACCTTGAACTTCAAAAACTTTGTACAGAGTAGTTCCAGGGACAGCTGGGTTTTTACTGGCGGTGGATGCCCTCGGGGCAAAGGTTGCAGCAGTCTTGTTAACAGCCTGCTTGAATTGACAATTCATTAGCTTGTGCAACTCTTTCAACAGCTAAAAATTGAGGGCATCTAAGAATTTTAAATAAAAAGAGTCGCACCTTTTTCAAGTCTTTACCGAGAGCAGAAGGCGAAGACGATGGGGAAGGAAGAGGAGGTTGCTGCGGTTTCGTATCAATATTCGATTCCTCCTTGGGTTCCAATCCGTCAGCAGCCGCGAAAACCCGGAAAGTTGATCTTTGATGGCGAAACCCATAAGTGAGAGGTATGGACGAGACACCCCCATGGCTGCAGAGAGACGGAGAGTGCAAGCACCAACTCATTCTCCTCCAATCTCACCCGATAAGAGATCCAAAATTAACTCTGGACTTGATTCAATGGCTTTATTGAACCGGTCTATGCTAACCAAATTCCGGTTTGGGTTGGTTTAGCTATTTCTAATCTCGGGTCGAAAAGCGCGCCAACAATACTTATTGGACCGAGCCTAAGTCAGATCTCTTCCAACCGACAAGATATCTAGTCTGGCCCCATGGGCCTTAATCTTTAATTTTGGCCTTTTTTAATTTGGATTTAGAGCCTTTTTCTGTTTTAACAAATGGGCCTACCTATGTTTTATCCTTTCTTTTTTGGTGTATAGGGCTTATGCTTTATCTTATTTGCAGTCTTCTTGGGCTAGATCTCCATTTGTAACATATGTTTGTGAATTGTGACCAATAAAAATTATTGCCAAAGAGATCTTTCTTTTGATTCCTTCTTCTTCTTAGTTGCAAGATTTTTGCTTCTGGATTTAGATTTCCAGTTTCCAATTCTTAAATTTCAATCCATTTTCAAATTCACGCCATATTCAATCTTCAGCAGCTAGTTTTTTGGGCAAATTCAGAATTCGCGATCTATTGAACTCGATGAGAATTGGGATATGGTGATCGTTAGGACAAGCTTCTCATGGCGAGCTTTTTGGTCGGCTTCTTGTTGCCTTCGTTACTTCTGGCAGGTATGATTTCATCATCTAACTTGCATCCAAATACAACTAATAATGGTTGAAGATTTACGCTCGAGGATTCAATTAAACAATGACTCAACGAGGTGCACAAAACCCCTTACTTTGCTAGTGTTACCCGATACTCCGGTTTTGCCTTTTCCCTACGCAAATCAACAGAGTTTTAGTCATTCATGATAAATTTCTACACTTCAACAATGTAATACCTCTACCTATTCTAGTAAGGTTCAAGGATGTTATTATTAGTTTATTAATTTCGATGACCCTAGTGTTTTTATGTCAAACAATGGTTGTATATGTGTAGATGTTGCTCTCTCCGCCACTCTGTGGCTTGATACTTCCTTGCTTTCTGTTTTATTATTGCTTTGGATTTGAAAAGTGGTATCATTCATTTTACGTGTTCCAGCGCAGAGATTTATCATTTCGCAGAGATACATGAGCTTCTATATTCCTAATGAATTCTTTCCCCTTCTGTCACAGCTGCACTTATTAACTGGAGTGTGATATCCTTTGTTGATTTGATAGCTTTCCTCCTCCTCCACTATATTGCACCTGAAGTTGGTAAGTAGATTTTCTTTTCTACTCTCCTTATTTACGCTCTAATTATGCCTCTTGACTCTGATCTCTTAAATAGTTCGTATTCCAATGTTTCTATTGTAATTGCTATATCTTTGATCTTTGAATTTTGGGGTTCGGTGCTTCCTCTGTAGAATGGAAGGGTTCATGTATAATGTGATCCTTTATAGATGAAAAGGGTTCATGTGTTTAACTTCTACATTAGCCTAGATTTATGCGTTAGCCTAGAATATTTTTTTTCCATTCTCAGTTTTGATGGCTTTTATCGGTTATGGTTGATAAGCTGATGTTTACTTTCTCAAACTTACAATGAATCTTGCTTTATTTTGCAAGGATACCGTTTTCAGAGGAGGCATTGGCTGTTATGGCCCATTTTCATCTTTTCTTTCACAGTATTTCTTGCTCAAGTGGTGTACTTTGTCATTTGGGCTGCTTTAGGTCAAGACTGGGATACAGCAGATACTGGCTGGACAACAGTTATTGGCCTTATGATGTAAGCGTTAGTCTCCTTATATACTTCACCGTACTGCCTTATAAATAATTACTTCTTAGTTCATAGACTCTTGTGTTTGCTTCTGCAGATTAAAGTCTTGGAGAAACCCCACTGTTATGTATTTCTTGGCTTTACAACTACTAACATCACTAGTTGCTTTAGCTGACATATACAGTAGTAGATTTGGCTTTGCTCGATGGCGGGGTACATGGTGGTCGCACTTCACAGAATTTTTCGAACAACTAGGTTTGTAAGTAATGTAGGAGTCCCATACGACTTGTCCAAATACTTACTATTACATATTCTCATTATGTTTTCATCCGGTGAAGTAATGTAGTTAAGAAGAATAAGTTCCCATCTGGTACTATTTTCTCTTTCTATTTTGACATCAACTTCGTTTGACATTATCTCACCCTTTATGACTCAGGAAGTCATCTTAGGGTTGCCTCCTGCTTGTTGTTACCAGCAGTTCAATTGGCAGTGGGAATCTGCAATCCATCATGGGTTTCTTTGCCATTTTTTATTGGCAGCTGTGCCGGTCTTGTGGACTGGTCCTTGACAAGCAACGTTTCAGGACTTTTCAGGTGGATAAATTAATCGATTATCACTTAAAGAGAGTACTTCCTAACCCTGCTTCTCTGAACTTTCAGTTGTTTATTGTTTTGTTAAGGTGGTGGAGAGTTCTTTATATCTACGCAGGATTCAACATTGTCCTGCTTTACCTCTATCAGTTACCAATAGAATTTTCAGATATGATTCGATGGATAGCAAGCTTTATAGGTCTATTCAGAATCTCTGTGGAAACTGAAGGCACTGATATTTGTTCTGGACTTTTCCTTCTGTTGTTCTACATCATGGTATGTCTTTTGTTATTCTAGGATTACTATTACTTGCTCTCACACAAGTGTAAAATGATCAATTTTTATTACTGAACCATATTATTGAACAACAGTTTTTCAGAACAACTTTCAATATGTGGTAATTGACTTATCCGCCTTTACCTGTTTACAAGCTACCACTTTATTACTAATATATCTGCAATAGTCTGACGTTCCTGTCTTTCTGCCACTGCAGCTATCCTATGTAAGGTCAGACCTTGAGGATATGGACTTCATCATGTCTACGAGTGACAATAACTTGGCAGAGCGGCTTCTTCCTCCAAAATATTCATTTTTTATTCGAGAATCAAGGTAATCCGTGTAGATTTTTGATTACTTTCTTCCAACTAAACGCTGCTGTGGTGTTTGACACAGTATTTCAGTCTTTAAAGGGAAATTTTAATTTGTCTGTTTAAATTTTTCTGACTTCTATTAATTATTTTGTGACTGGGCTCTACAAGATTAGTCATTTTAAATTTATTAGTTACATTGAACGTAACGTGTTCATTTCTTCCAATTCTTCAGGGCCGGTGTAAGGCACACCAATGTTTTACTGAGAGGAGCTGTGTTTAAGACTTTCAGTATTAATTTCTTCACATATGGTTTTCCGGTATAAATTTTTATTCCTGGTCTCGAAGTGTATGTGTCAGCTAAACAACATATTATGTTAGATACTCGCACTCTATTTTTATTTGTGTTGTTGGTTGCCAGGTCTCTCTATTTGCTCTCTCATTCTGGAGTTTTCACTTTGCGAGCTTGTGTGCTTTTGGTCTTCTTGCATATGTTGGTTACATTATCTATGCCTTCCCGTCATTGTTCCGGTTGCACAGATTAAATGGCCTTCTTCTCGTATTTATACTCTTATGGGCTGTCAGTACGTACATATTCAATGTGGCATTTTCTTTTCTGAACACTAAGGTTGGAAAGGTAATACCTTCTCTATGTGCAAATTTTCAACTGCTTTAAAGTAACTAAGATGTATATTAACAACTAGTGTCATAAATATACAGGACATGAAAATATGGGAGATGGTAGGACTTTGGCATTATACTATACCTGGATTCTTTTTGCTTGCACAGTTTGGTTTGGGGATGTTGGTCGCATTGGGTAATCTTGTAAACAACTCTGTTTTTTTGTACCTGTCTGAAGAAAGTTCTAGATCTTCCAATGACAGATCTTACACTGAAGGTAATGGCCTCATATACGGTTCTGCAAAGCCAGTTGCCTGATGTTTTCCAACTTCCAGGCTTTTCAGGACCTTAAAGTTGAGAAAAATGAGTGCAATTGTCTATTTGCGATCAACCTTTCATCTATTCTGCACCATGTGACCTGAAACCATCCAAGACAATTTGAGAGTTAACACTATCAAAATATATTTTAAAGGAATTTGGATAACATTTATGTACTGTGTGATTTTGAAGGCGAAAAGCATAAGACCACTATTTTCTTTGGCCAGCTAGTTTATTTCATGCTTATTTTTAGGTGGCATTTTCAATCTTCTGCTATTTATTCAATTTTGAGAACTGTTTCTAATGGCTGAGATTATTATCAATCACAGCTGATGAAGAAACAAAGGTGTTGGTTGTCGCCACCATTGCTTGGGGATTGCGGAAATGCTCACGGGCTATTATGCTTGCACTGATTTTTCTCATCGCCATGAAACCTGGGTTTTTCCACGCCGTGTATGGTATGTATATTCTCCTCCCATTTATCTCTTAGAACAAGGATTCATGTATCTGGGTGTTTGCGAAATAACTGTTCATGATAATGTATGTTAATGACTTATCTTTCAGTCATATTCTTCCTTATGTATCTATTGAGCCACAACATCAACAGAAAGATACGCAAGTCCTTGATTCTTCTATGCGAAATTCATTTTGCACTTCTCTACATTCTTGAGATCGATCTGGTGTCAAACTCCTTAAAATGGGAAGGCTCTGTGAGCAGAGAAATTCTATTTCAGTTAGGTACGCCTTTCTTTCTGTATTTTTCAGGTTCTATTAAAGTCATATATGATCAGTTTCCTTTCGTACTTAGTTTCTAGGTGATCTTGGATTAACATACATTGCAGGTCTCACTGATAACTTTCTGTATGAATCCTTGCAGGTCTCCTAAGATCTGAAAGCTCTTGGGACTTCTTGGAGATAGCCTTGCTTGCTTGCTTCTGTGCTATCCATAATCATGGTTTTGAGGTGCTATTTTCCTTCTCAGCAATTGTACGTCATACACCGAGCCCTCCGATTGGATTTAGCATATTGAAAGCTGGTCTCAACAAATCAGTTCTCTTGTCGGTCTACTCGTCTCCATCTTCAAGTTATAGCCAGGATAATACTACTTATGGTATAGCAATCTCTTGTCTTTGAAGTAAATATTTTTATGAGTGACATCACATGAGTGAGGCTTCCGTTATCAGGTAGCTGTTCTGGCAGTTTCATGCATGCCAATTAGGTTTTCTTAAATGCAGTTGCCATACCATTAGTTAAACATATCAAATTAATTTCGTGGTCCTATTGTTTTCGAGCACTGTAACATCAATCTTCTTGACCAATTAGTGGATCCAAAAGCAGGTGTCAACTTCGTGGAATAGTTTGCAGATAATTGGCTCAAGTTGTGAAGATTCTATCTTATTGTCTTCGTTTTAGGCAATTATCTATCTAGTCAGATAAAATTTAGTTTATACTACCATTATTTATTATGGTAGCTTTAGGAGTAGTTTCCATGCTGTGAATTCTATGTTACACATCTTTTGGCCTCTGTCATATTCTTCTTATTGTTTTTTATCGATTCTATTATTGTATTTTAAAACTCACTAATTTTTCTTTTCAGAGAGACATATTGCTTCATTTCTGAGTGCAATTGGGCAAAAGTTTCTGTCTATGTACCGATCGTATGGAACATACATTGCTTTCATCACTATTCTTATAAGTGTATACCTGGTCAAACCCAATTATGTATCGTTTGGATATATTTTCCTTCTCTTGCTCTGGATTACTGGAAGACAACTGTTTGAAGAAACTAAGAGACGCTTGTGGTTCCCTTTGAAAGCATATGCAGTTTTGGTGTTTATGTTTATCTACTGCTTAAGTAGCTTTGTTAGCTTGCAGCTTTGGTTATCGGGATTCATTGATCTCTACTTTTACTTGGGTTACAATTCCAAAGCACCATTGCTAGATAATGTCTGGGAATCTCTTGCTGTGTTGATTGTGATGCAACTTTATAGCTACGAAAGGAGGCAGAGTGGACACTACATTCCTAGTCATTCGAGTTTGCTTCATCCTGGAGTTTTTGGTTTTCTTCAGAGATTTTTGGTCTGGCATGGTCAGAAGATCTTGTTCGCAGCATTGTTTTATGCGTCATTGTCTCCAATTAGTGTGTTTGGATTTGTTTATCTCCTTGGCCTTGTGATCTGCACAACCTTCCCAAAGTCTTCTTCAATACCATCCAAATCATTTTTGATTTATACTGGACTTCTGATGTCTGTGGAGTATCTTTTCCAACTATGGGGTATGCAAGCTCAGATGTTCCCTGGGCAGAAATATGCCGACTTGTCTTTCTACTTGGGGCTTCGTGTATATGAACCTGGATTTTGGGGTATAGAATCAGGTCTACGAGGAAAAGTGCTGGTTGTTGCTGCCTGTACTCTGCAGTACAATGTATTTCGTTGGTTAGAAAGAACACCTGGCTTGACTATTATTAAAGGAAAATATGAAGAGCCGTGTCCACTATTTGTCTCTTCAGAAGACAGTACTGCAAGTGTTTCCAGTTCTAATGGTGAAAACCCATCATCTACTGATCACACTTCTATATCAATGAAACAAGGCGAGGCGACGAGTAAGTCATGGCCTTTCTTTTCTCCCCGTGATAATCAGGCAGCTGGTTTTTTGCACCCCAAGACTGGAGGCTCTGAAAGTAGCAGTAGTAGGAGATTTTCATTTGGTCACTTCTGGGGAAGCATCAAAGAGAGTCACAGGTGGAACAGGCGGAGGATTCTAGCATTGAAGAAGGAGAGGTTTGAAACACAGAAGAATCTGTTGAAAATTTACTTGAAGTTTTGTGTAGAGAATATGTTTAATCTCTATGGCCTTGAACTAAACATGATTGCACTGCTTCTTGCGAGTTTTGCTCTGCTGAATGCCATTTCCCTGGTATATATTGCTCTACTTGCTGCATGTGTCCTCTTGAGAAGACGCTTAATCCAGAAACTATGGCCTGTCGTTGTTTTTCTGTTTGCATCAATTCTGGCAATTGAGTATGTTGCCACGTGGAATAGCTTTTCGCCTGCAGACCAGGCTCCAAGTGAAACTAGTGTGCATTGCCATGATTGCTGGAGTATTGCAGCTATCTACTTTAAATTTTGCCGGGAGTGTTGGCTTGGTATGACCATTCAAACTTTCTGAAGCACTTAATGTTCTTTATGCAGTAGTTGTTTATTTTACAGATCCAAAAAATTGGGTACTATTTGAAGATGTTTTTTATATTAATTTTGCAGGGATTAGAGTTGACGACCCCCGGACTCTTATTAGCTATTTCGCCGTATTCATGCTTGCCTGTTTCAAACTCCGGGCTGATCACATAGCCAGTTTTTCAGAGTCATCGACATATCATCAGATGAAGTCTCAAAGAAAGAACTCATTTGTCTGGAGAGATCTCTCCTTCGAGACAAAGAGCATGTGGACTGTGCTTGATTACCTGAGGCTTTATTGTTACATCCATCTGCTGGATGTTGTGCTCATTCTGATTCTTATCACAGGAACTCTTGAGTATGACATTCTACACCTGGGCTATCTTGCATTCGCTCTTGTTTTTGCCCGGATGCGTCTTGAAATTCTGAAGAAGAAAAACAAAATATTCAGGTTCTTGCGGGTGTACAATTTTGTTCTCATCATCTTTTCTCTCGCATATCAGTCTCCATTTGTTGGAAACTTCAATGATGGAAAATGTGAAACGATTGATTATATTTACGAAGTGATTGGATTTTACAAATATGACTATGGATTTCGAATCACTGCAAGATCTGCTCTCGTAGAGATCATCATTTTTATGCTAGTATCTCTCCAGTCATACATGTTTTCCTCCCAGGAATTTGATTATGTCTCGAGGTATCTTGAAGCAGAGCAAATCGGTGCTATTGTGCGGGAGCAAGAGAAGAAAGCAGCGCGGAAGACCGAGCAATTGCAACAAATTCGTGAGGCGGAGGAAAAAAAACGGCAGCGAAATCTGCAAGTAGAAAAGATGAAATCTGAAATGCTGAACCTGCGGGTACAGCTTCACAGAATGAATTCTGATTCTAATTATGGAGTTGCTTCTCCGCGCACTGATGGTCTAAGAAGGAGGAGGATTCCGGATCAAATTCCAGATAGTGGTGCAGCCAATCCTGAGATTGACGGAGTGGTCCACAGGAAAGAACAGCAGCCTATTGACGATGATTCACAGTATCCTTTTGTAGCTCATGAATTTCCTATGAGTACCAGTCCAGACGCACCAGATTCTTCAGAGTGTTCATTTGGAGGATCTCCTTGTGAGATAACTGAAGTTCAACAAGACCTGGATGTGATGTCTATGGAACGTGAAAAAAAGGAAATGTCCGAGGGAAAAGAGAATCCGTTGATTTCTGCGGTGCAACTCATTGGTGATGGTGTTTCCCAAGTACAGTTTATTGGAAATCAGGCAGTAAATAACCTTGTAAATTTCTTAAATATCTCGCCAGAAAGTTCAGATATAAATGAGCAGTCTTCTGTTGATGATGAGGTGTATGATGAGTTGGAAAGTCAAAAAAGAAAACACACACCTTTTGAACGGTCGACATCTCTACAATCTGACAGGAGTAGTGATGGTACTAGTTTTCAGATAGGAAGGATCCTTCGTCATATATGGTCTAGGATGCAGTCAAACAACGACATTGTTTGCTATTGCTGCTTCATTATTGCATTTCTATGGAACTTCAGTCTGCTGTCCATGGTCTATCTAGCAGCACTGTTCCTATATGCCCTCTGCGTTCACACTGGCCCTACGCACATCTTCTGGGTCATCATGCTAATGTACACAGAAATTTACATCCTGCTCCAGTATTTATACCAGATTATAATCCAGCACTGTGGATTAAGCATTGATGCACCTCTTCTTCATGAATTGGGATTTCCAACGCAAAGAATCAAATCGTCATTTGTTGTCAGCTCGTTGCCTCTATTCCTTATTTACATATTTACTCTAATACAGAGTGCTATAACAGTAAAAGATGGTGATTGGGTTCCTTCTGCTGATTTTACTTCGCGCCGAAATGCTCGTGGTAGCCAGAAGGATCTTACCAGAATTACCTGGAGCCAGAGAATCTCGGATGGGTTTAAGAAGCTAAAAGATAGTGGGAAATTGGTGATCAGAAGCATCTGCCGATACTGGATATCTCTTACCCGTGGAGCAGAATCCCCTCCTTACTTTGTTCAGGTGACGATGGATGTTCACATGTGGCCTGAAGATGGAATTCAGCCTGAAAGAGTTGAGTGTCGAATGAATCAGTTGCTTAGGCTTGTTCATAATCAGGTATGCGAGAATGGAAACCCTGGTCTCTGCCCTTACTCTAGCAGGGTGCACATACAAAGCATAGAGCGAAGTACAGAGACCCCAAATGAGGCCTTAGTTGTTCTTGAGGTTGAGTATGCTTCTCCCACCAGTGGGTGTTCTTCAGCAGAATGGTACAAATCACTTACCCCAGCCTCAGATGTGGCAAAAGAAATTCGTAAAGCTCAACATAGTGAACTTGTTGAAGGGACTGGATTTCCTTACCCCATTCTCTCCGTGATTGGTGGGGGAAAGAGAGAAACAGACCTCTATGCTTACATATTTGGTGCTGATTTGATGGTCTTCTTTCTGGTTGCCATTTTCTATCGATCAGTCATTAAAAATAAAAGCGAGTTTATTGATGTATATCAGCTAGAAGACCAGTTCCCATTTGACTTTGTCATTATTCTAATGGTAAACCATATCGACAATTCTCGTTTTATTTGTTTACATCCTTTCTGTATCAGTGCCCTAACCCAGTGATACGCTTTTATAACAGGTTATCTTCTTCCTGATTGTTGTTGATCGCGTCATCTATCTTTGCTCATTTGCGACTGGAAAAGTAGTATACTATCTCTTCAGTCTTATTCTCTTCACATATGCAGTGACAGAGTATGCTTGGAGCATATATCCCACCCAGCAACACGCTGCTGGCTTGGCTCTCAGAATCATATTTCTTGCCAAAGCAATGTCACTAGCTCTCCAGGCCATACAAATCCGCTATGGACTACCTCATAAAAGTACCTTATATCGGCAGTTTTTGACAAGTGAAGTTTCACGGATCAATTACTATGGGTACAGACTTTACCGTGCTCTTCCTTTTCTGTATGAATTGAGATGTGTACTTGACTGGTCTTGCACAGCTACATCACTGACAATGTATGACTGGCTCAAGGTATGTCGTTTTAATCCCCTGCATTTGTTATCTGGAACCCTTGCTATGAGCCTGGATCATTAATGTTTAGTTTGAACATAGTGCCAAGGGGCTTAAGTTCTGTTAATTTGCAGTTGGAAGATGTAAATGCGAGTTTGTACCTTGTCAAATGCGATACAGTTTTAAATCGAGCGACACACAAACATGGGGAGAGACAAACAAAAATGACTAAATGCTGTAATGGGATTTGTCTGTTCTTCATCTTATTATGTATTATTTGGGCTCCTATGCTGGTAAGAATTTTCTCACAAAACTTTTATAATGACTTTTGTAATTTTTTTAATTTAAAACCTGAAGTATCAGTATGTTATTGGGAAGAACAGTTTTCATGACGCATAGATGCTTATATATACTGGAAAAGAATGATTATTTGCTGGCTTAAACCAGCAATTCTCTGTGATGTCTTAAAATATTGTGTATCTGATGAGTCATTACTTTGTGGCAACGGCTTCCTCCTTGCAGATGTATAGCAGCGGTAACCCAACAAACATTGCCAATCCCATAAAAGATGCGAGCGTTCAGATTGATATAAAAACAGTTGGTGGAAGGCTTACTTTGTACCAAACAACTCTATGCGAGAGAATTTCAGGGGATAACATTGATCTCGGGCTAGATCTTGGGTCCCAAAGCTTCTTGCCAACATACAACAAAAATGACATTCAGCTGATATGCTGCCAAGCTGATGCAAGTGTTTTATGGCTTGTCCCTGACAAAGTTGTAACCAGATTTGTTCAATCCCTTGACTGGGACACAGCTATGGACATCACCTTTTCTTGGGTTCTTAATAGAGACCGACCCAAAGGCAAGGAAACTGTGAAATATGAAAGAAGTGTCGACCCTCTGGACCTTCCTAAACGCTCTGATGTCCAAATGGCTCTCAACGGCTCAATGGATGGATTTAGAGTGCATAACTTGTACCCTAAGTTCTTCCGTGTTACTGGTTCTGGTGATGTCAGGTCTTTCGAGGACCAGGTAAATCGTGTCTGCACAAGCTAAGAGTTATTTTCAGGACAGTGTTTCCTGTTTTGGCTTATACATTGATGTTATTGCTACAGAAGGATGAAGTGAGTGCAGACATACTCATGAACCATGCAGATTTCAAGTGGTGGTGGTCATTTCATAATCTTAAAGCGTCTGAAAATATAAGCGCTTGCGAGGGTATGGATGGACCAGTTGCTGTCATAATGTCTGAGGAAACACCCCCACGTAAGTTAGCTCTTTTATTCGAGTATTTGCTCAAGACTCTAGTTCTATTAACAATACCGGGAATAATATGCAGAGGGGTTTCTGGGTGACACGCTTAGCAAATTCAGTATATGGGGACTGTATATAACATTTGTACTAGCAGTGGGGCGTTTTATCAGGCTTCAATGCTCTGACCTGCGTATGAGAATTCCATACGAGAACCTGCCTTCGTGTGACAGGTAACATTTGTACACTAATTCAAGAGTTTTGCTAACCCATTATACTGTCTCTCTAGGAGGTTTATGACCACTCGCTGTTGTGTATATAGATTAATAGCCATATGTGAGGACTTATACGCGGCAAGGGCAGAGGGTGAGCTTGGAGTAGAAGAAGTTCTGTACTGGACGCTTGTGAAGATCTATAGATCCCCACACATGCTACTTGAGTATACAAAGCTAGACTATGATGTTTAGGTTCAACAAGCCTCTCACACTGTATACACATATTCTTATATTTGTACATATTGAGCGACTATTCTGAACCTTTTGATATTTATTCATCTTTTATACGATTATAATATAGAAAAGCGAGCGATTCATGTAGTTGTGACAGAATGGAAAAGAAGAAATGTCATCTTTCACTAGAAAATGAAGATCAGTTAAGGTCAGGGAGATAGGTTTCAAAAAACATCCTAAAGTCAGAATTCCAACCCAAACCCGCCTAGAGAAAGCTTAAAGCCTGGGGAACTCTTTTGTGGCTCAATCAATCATTATCCCTGCATGGTTTGGGGATCCTCTCAAAAAATACCAGACGGGACAGTGTCTTCCATCACCTTTGGAACTGTGAAATTGAAGTCTCCAAGCGGTGCTTCTTTGTAATCCTGATTGGCATCGATGAAGGCTGCAATTTCATTGCGAGTCCTAAGCTTTTTCCCAGTAGGAGTAATGTAGTATGCGTCCAATTTAGAGTAGTCTTTTCTGAGAACTAAGCTCCTCTTGAAGCCTTTTGATGACCCATGTTCTGGTGGAATCATAGTCTAGGTCTCCAGCATCTCCACAAGACATACCTTGTTTCTTGTCACACACAAAAGGGTCCTCCTGTGCACTACTTCTGATCTCCTCATACTCTTCTTGGGTATCAATCTTCCTCCACTTGAGGCACTTTTCACACTGTGCAGCATAGATATCTATCAACCTCCCAGGAGTTCCCAGTTTTTTCTGCACATTACAAAAAATGGAATATCTGTGAAAAGGAGTGAAGTATATGTAAAGGCAATTTGAAGAAAAGGACAAATTGTGAAACTAAAAGAACATAAATGTTGATTTTACACATAACTAAACCTAATCAATCAGCCAAGATGCTTCTATAAATAAGTTACTTATACCTTATTATGTCTTTCTACATCAGATAAACAACATTAAAGTAAGAAACAAGTATTAATCCACCGACCCATGTATATCTAGTTTCGCTATTGATCAATGCGAAGTTGTGTCTAAAGGATATACACAAGCTACTTGGAAAGAAAAAGAAACCCTTAGCATTATCCACTGAAATTATCCAAAATTAAAGAGACAGTGACGGAGAAGAGTGGGTTTGGAGACCTTATTAGTGGTTGATTTATCGGTAAGCTCGTCCATTCTCCCTTACCGGTGAGGCAAGCAGCCTAATAAAGATGATGATCGGATTGTGATACAAACATCTAATCATCTCCAGCTAAGACATTACACTTTACAATCTTTTTATAGAATGCAAACAAATTAACCCTTCACCTAACTCCCAACGCTCTCTTCGTTCTTTTCTTTCCGTTTTTTTTAAAAAAAATATTATACTCCATAGTCAGTCCATACAACTAATTATGATATTATCAAATAACAGAGTAGTGCTGGTCCATAGATTAATACCTTAACACAAAAGGGAAAATCTCTGTTTCTATTATATATAAAAAGGTTTTGACTAAAAATAAATTGAATTGAGATCTGTGTCAGATAGAGGACGGGCCCACGGAAAGTATTATATAGCATGCAATGCATGAATAATAAGAGAGGCCTAATAGTATAGTAAGTAAAAATAATACAATCTCATCATTAATTAATTTTTTTATTTAAAATGTTAACCAACTAATTAATTAATTAATGGGAGTTGTTAATGAAACCTTCTTTTGGTTAGGTAAATAATTAGAAGCTGCTCCCTTCCATCCATTCTTGTGTATTTTTTTCATAAATATCTCTCTCTCTACTCTCCTCTTTCTCTGTATCATTATCAGACAAGCTAGTTATACTAATCTTCTTCTCTCAGTATCTATATATATCAGCCACTTTTAGTTTTATACAATCAGCTTGCTTATATGCGATCGCCCATTTCTATATTCTACATATGCTGAACCTCATTACTTTCCTCCGCCGTCGTCTCCGGCGTCCCCGGAATGGTAGAATCTCTAAAGGAGCTTCCGGTGATGCCTCAGAAAGTATTGGGTTTTCATCAGCAGCTGCTATTCATCCTAAGCCCTCAGAGAAACCAATCACAGTCGCCACCTTTAACGCTGCTATGTTCTCCATGGCTCCTGCTGTTCCCAACAACACTCCTTTCCCACTCCGCTCCATCTCTACTTCCCTTGATCGCCCCAAGAGCATCCTCAAGCCCATCAACGCTGCTTCTCCTCCTCTTCACTCAAGAAAACAACACAGCTTTGCCAAATCCAGGCTAAGGGTCTCCATCAATCTCCCTGACAACGAGATTACTCGCCAGCTCAGCTTCCGGGAGGATCCACACCACTCTCCCCTTAGGCCTCCTCTCTCTTTCTCCGGCGACCTCGGTCTCCCCACCACCAGAACCGCTCTTGAAGTCCTCAGAGACATAGACGCAGACGTCCTCGCTCTCCAAGACGTCAAGGCCGACGAGTCTGACCACATGCGACCCCTCTCCGATCTCGCCGCCGCACTTGGCATGGAGTATGTCTTCGCCGAGAGCTGGGCGCCGGAGTATGGCAACGCCATTCTCTCTAAGTGGCCCATCAAAAACTCTACTGTTCACAAAATCTTCGACGACTCTGATTTCAGGTACTTTAAAACTAGCTGCTCCTGTGTTTTCTTTTCTTATATTAATTACTGTAGTATTATTTAGTAGTGATCAGTAGATTAAGGATAGAAATTGTGATACATTAATGATCTTTGCAATCAATTAAATAAATAAATAAATAAATGGATAATGTGCGGCGACTTTGGACCAATAAGAACGAACGTAACCTAATAAGTCATGGTCGTCTCGTGAGGTATCAAATGTGTGTTTATTATATATAATGCATACAAACACATATTTACAAACAAACAGGTGTATGTATACTATACAATATGCACTTTATTTTTGTCAAGAAAGAACAGCTGTATATTTTCAGGGACAGCTTCAAAGGTCAATCCGTCAATGTACTTTAATTTTCGCCTCAATTATTATTAGTATATACATAGAATTATGTCATGGCTTTCTTGTGATATATTTTTTTTTTATTTTTTGCCAAATCTTTTCATCTACCTAATTCACAATAAATTAATGTTTTTGTATATATATAATCAAATTGGAAAGGCAGGTAATGATATTATTATTATTGCGTCTTATTATAATTTGTGTATTGGATAGCTGTGGGCTAATGTATAATTGGTAAATCAATAATAAAGATATATGAGGTTAATGAAGTTATTATAATAATTGATTGATTGATTGATTGATATGTATATAGGAACGTGTTGAAGGCGAATATAGAAGTTCCAGGGAGCGGGGAAGTAGAATTCCACTGCACACATCTTGATCACTTGGACGAGAATTGGAGAATGAAGCAAGTCGATGCCATCATCCAATCTACCAACGTACCCCACATTCTCGCTGGTGCTCTAAATTCTCTTGACGAATCTGATTATTCTCCTGAGAGATGGACCGACATCGTTAAGGTATTCTCCTTTACATTATTTACCATATATAACATGTCAATCTATACGTACTAACTATCCAAATTAATTTATTTATATAGTATTACGAAGAGATGGGTAAGCCGATACCAAAAGCCCAAGTGATGAGTTTCTTAAAGAGCAAAGACTACACCGACGCTAAGGACTTTGCTGGAGAATGTGAATCTGTCGTTGTGGTTGCCAAAGGCCAAAGTGTGCAGGGGACATGCAAGTACGGTACACGCGTCGACTACATACTGGCTTCCTCTGATTCACCCTACCGCTTCGTCCCAGGATCCTATTCGGTCTTGTCTTCCAAAGGAACCTCCGACCATCACATAGTCAAAGTCGATGTTGTAAAAGCTAGATCCATCAACGTCCAAGAGCTGCAACCCATAAGACAAAAACAAGAGAGAGTACCAAAGACTATCTATAATACTTCGTCGCTCACAAAGCCCTCGTGGAGGACTCATTACTATAAAGCGTGAACTATCTATCTAACAAAATGTTACAGCTTCTTTCAGACAGTTGATTAACACAATATTTTGATATCTGTGTATAATAACTGCCGATGTCTCTGCGTCGAATCCACCAATTCTTATATACTTTTGCCTAGAATTCCCCATTTATTTACATTCTTTTGGTCTGCAGTTTAGTGGTAAGACATCGTGGCTTGTTTGACCCAAACGTATAGTATTCATGAGTGAATAGCACGCTTCTTTTTTTTTTTTTTTTTTTTTANNNTTTTTTTTTTTTTTTTTTTGACACTGAAATAAACTTCATTAACTTCATTAGAAAACATCAGTTCTGAGCCCAATACTAAGCCCCTCTTGGCTAAAGCATCGGCTTTGGTATTGAAACAACGATTAACATATGAAAAAAGATAGAACATCGAAACACTCGATGAAGGAGGTAATGTCCATAAGAACATGAAAAAAGCACGCTTCTTTATATCTGTAGTTTCTCAAAAAGGAGATTGACTTTCTTGAAAACGTTAGCACTCCTATATAAATTGGACGAAATAGAATTAATCAAAGTTGGATAAGCTTCGACTTTGAAGCAGCCTTAACTATGACTCGGATTTCTATGTAGCCTTCTCGAGCTAAGATAACTTTATTTCCAAGCTATGCTTATGTAACATGATTTTATAGATAAACAAATGTCTCTATTATATTAAGAAGACAAAAGAAAAATAGAGATTGATAAGAAATCAGTAAAGAATCTTAACATAACATCTGTTGAACTATGGATTGACCAAAGCTTGGATCTGCTCCAATGTCTTTCCTTTCGTTTCAGGCACGATTGCAATGATAAAAACAATGGCTAGCGCGTTGATGGCAGCGTATATGATGAAAGTTCCTGCACCATATATTGTTTATATATTTAAGGATTGGCAGGGAAATTGTTTAGAGAAGAGTGAATGATTTTGAATTTACCGTAAGAGCTCCATGACATGAGGAAGTTGAAAGTATAAGAAACGGCCCAAGCTCCAAACCAATTCACCAGCGTCGCCATGCCTCCTGCTACTCCTTTTATGTTTATGGGAAATATCTGCAAGTCAAGTTGGTTGTTTTGTCAAGTAACAAGTAATTGTCCCTACATGCAACTCCGGACTATAATTTACCTCAGACATGACGACCCACGGCATTGCTCCCATTCCTGCCGAAAACGATCCTATGTACACCTGCTCTCAACATTCATTTTAGTTCTGGTGCTAACACAAAACCAATTCGGTTGCTGAATATCACTTACCATTACACCAACAACAGCCAGCACTGGGACTGCTTCTCGTGCCATGTCATGAGCCTTGAGATAGAAAGAGACCGCTGCTATCAAACAGCCTATCACTAAACCTGTTGCAGAAACCTGCCACAAATCCCTTGGAGTTAGTTACAATCCTGTCATAATCTTTTTCAAGGCTCATTTGCATTATTACCAGTAGCAATGGCTTTCTTCCGGCTCTGTCAACTATTGGTGCATTAAGCGCAGTGATTACCACCTGGTTGTGAACAAAACAAGAGAATTTACGAAACCCTTTGAAATTGGACTGCTTCTAGTAGATATACAAACTAAAAACCTGAAGAACAGCATATATTATCATCCCAAGTCTTGTGGGGAAACCTGCAGACACAAAAGATGCATGGCAGATTATAGTTACAAACTTAAAGATGTATACAACTTTTTCAAATCTCCAATATGAATTACCTGCTTGCTCGAATATTGAGCTTGTGTAGAAACATATTCCGTTGATTCCTCCAAACTGCTGAAACACCATCAACCCGAATGCTATCTGCTCCAACAAAGCATGCAAACTGGTGATGAATTTGCATCTGCAACCGTGATGAAGAAGATTTGATATATATGGTAACAAGGTGTTACAAAAACAGAGCGGATGTATCTCCTCTGAAATAAATCCAGCATCTTGGCTTTTGGAAGCCTTTCCAAAGTTTCGATATAATCCTGTCAACAAAATGATATAGACATGTTTTCAGATCATGAGATGGTTATTTACCGATACATAAGAAGATTGTAAGACTCCGAAAACCTGAATCTCTGCTGCCTCCTCGGAAATATCAGCCTTCTTCCCACGGAGCTTTCTCAGAGCAGCTTCAAACTCACTATCACGCCCCATCTTTGCCTAAAGACACATGTATAACTCAATTCACAAGATACATGTGTGTGCTTTTACAGTGTTTCTTAAGCTCTTACCAGCCATCTTGGAGACTCAGGGATACAAAAGAGGCCAAGAAAGGAGATAGCACATGGTATGATTCCTGAAAAGCCACATTACAGTTTGTTATTCTGACTTTAACGGAGTCCTACTCACAGAATTTCTTACCTATCAATGCTAACACTCTCCACGTCACTAGTGTGCCTATAATGAAGGAAACCGACACTCCAGTGCAGATCAGAATCTGTGGAACAAGAGGGTGACTTTGATGCCGAAATTCTCGAACAAAATAAGGAAGACAAAAGATCTTCATGGTGCTCTTTACCTGATTCAGTGTGGTTAGAGCCCCTCGGAAGGTTTTAGGTGCAATTTCTGCTATAAAGATTGGTACCTACAGCCAACGTATCATTCACTCTGTTTACCTAGATAGCGAGATGGTAAATTAGAGAATATATATAAGCTCCATGGGCTCACCACATAGGAGAATGCTCCCATTCCATATCCCGTTGCCAGTCTACCGAGGTCCAGAGGCACAACTCCCTTTGATTGAGACACCATTGAACACAAAGAGAGATACATTAGGCAAAATTTTGAAAGCAGCATAAGCACTGTTTGGAGTCCTGAGTAAAACCTTGGCAAAGAAGATTGCTAGCCACCCGACTACACAAAATGCAGAAGAAACTCTCATCGCCTGAATACGAATCCACCAAAAGTAAGTAGGCATTGTCAAGAAAAAGGCAACTCAGATGGACTTTTCCTTACCCCTTTTCTTCCAACTAAATCAGCTATAGGCCCGCTTGTTATAGCGCCAATCATTGCGCCAAAAGTTAGTAAAGAGCCAAAGAGTGAAAACTGCAGAATCCAGGGTAGAGGTAAGCAATCCTCAAGGATCAATTGATGTACAATATCAATTTCTCTTTTGAAAACAAATTGATGTACAATATTTCCTTGAAGGATGATGTACCTCAGCTATAGTTAGTGAAATGTCATTCCTAATTGCAGCCTGAGCAGGTGAAGAGTATCCAGCCTGCATCAAAACCAATTCTTTTAGAACAAAATTCATCAAAGAGGCATTTCTTTAAACAAAAAACAGAGTTGGATCAAAAATTCACTTACACAAGAACCAAACGCAAAAGAACCACAGACCGCAACAAATGTGCTGAGATAAACCGTCCACGGCTGCTCTGGTTTCGATTCAGCCATATCCTTGTGCTGCACCAATGGTTCACGGACTCCACTACTGCCATTACTTGCCGTTGACATCTTCATGTAATAGATATATATATATATATATATATATGTCTCTTCCTTGGGCACTATGAAGTCAAAATTGCAAAAGAGACGAAGCCTGAAGCAAAAGTTGAGTAAGAAGACAGACACAAACAAAAGAGCAAACTGGAAAAGCGGAGGACGAGAATTAATGAAAATTTTTCTAGAGGTAATAGTGACCCTTTAGACAAGAAAGCTTTGTGGGGTTTGTTACCAAAAGATGAAAGCTGTTTTATGTCTTTTCCCGTAATAGATATTAAAGCAGCAGCCGCTGATTAAAATCTAAGAGTGGAATTTCTGATAAACATAAAATTAGAATATAGCTAATGACAACGTTGAGCCACTTGATATAAATCTTATTAACAACAAACGAATACTCAGTATACTAATAACATCATACGTACGAAAAGATATTAAAGTTGACATAAAAAAAAAGATGCAAGTAAAATTGAATACGCAAATGTGTGTATTCACAGTCACACACATGCTAGTGGCTGGCGTGGATTGGACAGTGACAGACACGTAATATCTTCGGCCTCTTGTCATAACTTGATATTTTGGGCTTCTTGTCTTAATCCAAGAAAACAGAAAATGCAAGCAGACCTATTTGAATCAGATCTATCTGTCTTTCTTTTTCTTTTTATGAGCCTTCTGGATCGTTTCTCTTGTTAAATCAGAACACGTGACTGTTACTATAGTGATCTTGTTTGTTAATAGATAACTTGATTGGTCCTCCGGAGGAAGATTTATATATACGAATATGCAGAGACTCAAAGCAATAATAAAAGAAAAGAATTTAAGATAACTCACCAATATGTGAGTGCAAAGTTGATTATCACTTTAGCGGAGGAAGAGTTCACCGGATTATACGTAAGGGGAGGAATGAAACTAAGTGCTGTGTGGTACTGCTTAGTGTATATATAGTATAACACACAGACAGACATACACATGTATATCTCATGGATCTCCGTATCTTTCGTGTCTTTTTCCAACAAGCTTTTTGTCATCGTCTTGACAAGCTTTTGGCCTGATGTGGTGCGTGTTGTGCACACATATATTTTTAAGCATGTATTGGATCCGATAAAAGTTAATAAGATAGTAACAACAAGATCGATGAGTTTATTTGGAACAGTAATTACAAGATAAGTGAGAGGAGCAACAAAGAATGAAATGAATGCACACTAATTAATATATGTACAGTAGATAAACAAGTTTTACAAAATCTCAGCTATTGGTATTTGTGTTCCCTGAGGGTCCATCACCTCCGAAGGAGAAGGCCTGATATCCCGTTGGACTTGTGAGCTTCCCCGAGCCGCTGCTGCTACTGACAGAGCGATCAATCTCATCCCTACAAGCCACCAAAGGGATGGGTCGTTGAGGTATAGAGATAACTGTGAACTCATTACTCTCCAGCATCTTGACAACTTGATCCATTGTTGGCCTTGCGTGGAGTTGAGGGTGAGAGCACAACACTGCTATTAGAACGTACTTCTCCAGAACCTCTGGAGGTCCCTTCTCGGGCATCCTGTCTTCCACCACATCCAATGTCTGGCCTTCTCTCACCAGTGACCACGCCCAGTCTGCTACCGACACTGGCTGACCTTCCTCGTCTGTCACAATCGCCTTTCTCCTGCTCAAAAGCTCTAGAAGTACCACCCCAAAACTGTACACGTCGCTTTTCTCTGTCAGTTGCCCATACAGTGCGTACTCAGGAGCAACGTACCCCATTGTGCCTGCAACCCTCGTACTCATATGCGTCATTCCTTCAGGGTTGAACTTGGCCAGCCCGAAATCGGCAACCTTGGCCTCAAACCTCTCGTCCAAGAGAATGTTGCTGGCCTTGATATCCCTGTGAATGATGGAGGGTTGTGCGCCATAGTGTAGATAAGCCAGCCCTCTGGCCATGCCAAGCGCGATCCTCTGCCTTAGAGGCCAGGCAAGCTGAGCCTCCGAATCTCCAAAGAGATGGTCGTGAAGACTACCGTTACTCACAAGGTCACAAACTATGATCCTCTGGTGACCTTCATATGGCGTGGTTGCTGTACAGTAGCCTATGAGGGCCAGGAGATTAACGTGGCGAATGCTGGCGATAACCTCGACCTCGTGAGCGAAGTTGGCGTCCCCTCCAGCGGAACAGTTCTTGAACCTCTTAAATGCAACCTCTGTGCCGTCGGGCAAGACGCCCTTGAAGACGTTTCCGTAACCTCCCCTGCCAATGATGTTGTGGCGTGAGAAATTGTTGGTGGCCTTCTTGATCTCCTCGAAGCTGAATTTGACAAGAGTGGTGCTCTCGCTCATTGAATCTAGTCTAGACTGCGTGCCAGCTTCTAAATTAGAAGTATTTCGAAGCTTAGAAATTTTCTTTTTCTTCCTCCGGTAGTACCAGAAGCAACCGGTGATGAGCAAAGCGGAGGCAACGAGCAACACAGACAGCGAAACTAGGACTTTTACTTTCTTGCCATTCCCGGAGCTACCAGGAGAAGCCAAATCGAGCAGAAACAAGCATTTGGCGGTACCTTTGTCGGTGGGGCCGTACATGTTGGCGAAAGCAGCGGCGTAGATAGAGGAGAAAGCAGTACAGTCGGAGACATTACCGAGGGAAGGTCCGGTGAGATAGGCCTGAAAGGCGGAGAGACTCTGAGTGCAGGAGGCGCAAGGGGTATTGCTCTCAAGAGAAGTGTTACAGCGCATCACGGCGGTACTCAAGGAAGAATTAGGGATACGGGATTCGAATTGAGACCTGGTGGTGATGTTCATGCATCCCTGAGAGATCCAGGGCGTCTGGAAGCCACAGGTTGATCGGACATCGAAGCGAGGGAGAAATCCGGCGATGGAAGACTGCAAAGCATCCCAGCAGGAGGAGGCGGATTCTGGTGGGGGGAGGAAGAAACCGGTCTGACGGAGATGGTGAGAGTAGACGAGTCGTAGGCCCTGGAGGAGGTAGCGGCAGGTGGTGGCGCCATTGGGACTGGGACGACGGAAAGGTTGGAGAACAGAGAAGTCAAGGGGGCAAGAAGAGTTCTGAGCGGCGGCTAAAGAGGTGAAGAGAATCAGGAAGACGACGGCGATACGACGGAGAAACAACATCTAATCTAAGCAAAGAGAGAACAAGATTTACTACAACAACAACTAACTAGTAATAGAAGGTCTAACTAACCCCAAACACATCAAAAGCTCCTCTAATCTTAATCTGGTTTCTTCCATTTTGACCAGAAGAACTAGAAAAGTAAAAAAGTATCGAACCACCATTTAATTTTTTCTTCATTAGTTAAAACACTCTACTGTATTCTGTTTACTTAAACTAATACTATTTATTTGATTTCGGGTGTTTTGGGGTCAAAACTTGTCATGAACCGAACCTTTCAGAAATTGCATCAGAACCTTCCTTTTAACTTTCCATAGTATCATTATTCAATGGTCGTTAGTGATTATGAGTGCATTTTAAAAAATTCTTGATTGGATCGCCAAATATGTCAAACTCTTCTTCTTCTTTTTTTCATTATTTATTTTTTATATTTTGCAAGCCTAATTGCATTAATTTTTTATAACCGAAAATGCTGAGAAGAAAAATATATAATAGCATTGTCATCTGGAAACAATGGCAACGACTGTAGTATAAAAAACACGTGATGGCGGCTAGAGAATTCCTCTACTACCTATATATATTCCATCTGTTGTATCCACAAATTAAAAATTAAATTAGGATTAAGATTTTTGATTGTTAAAATAATTTGTGTTCATTTAGGTTGTGAGACCCGTATTGATATTTTAGAATAATGTTTTAGATATATTATTTTAGAGACTTGAAATCTGAACCAAAATCGATTTAAAGAGAAATCGAACCCAACAAAATATCTAAATGGATCGTAAATCAATGTATCCGGAAAACCAAACCCGACCATAACCGGAAGCAAATCAAGAAACAAATTTTAGCTTTTTAGAGTTTTAATATTAATTTTTTAAAATTTTGAATTTTCATATAAAAATATCTGAACCTGAACTTGATCTATACTGATCCGCTTCATATCCAAAAAATAAAAATACCTGAATAAATATTAAATCAAAAGAACCAAAATACCAAATTAGAGGAATCAAACCCGACAAAATACCAGAAATGGGTCCTAATTCTATGTACTCGGAAAACTGAATCCAAACCCGAACCGGAACCGGATCAATAATCGAATTTGTACCCGATAAATTTTTATTAATTTTAGTTTTCTTTTTCTGATTCATTTTAATAAATTTTATTAGTTTTTTTAAAAAAAATCTCTAACAAAACTCATCGTAAGCCTATTTTTAATGGTAGTTATAAATTTTAGGTTAATTTTTATCATAAAATTTATAACACGGTCAAAATGAAAACTGTATCCTGTTTTAATATGTAGAGACATATGGACATTAGTTTTGGATGGGCCTAAATACGACGAAAATTCAAATGCCCAAAACGAGAAATATAAAATCCATTGGACCAAATTCAGAGGAACGTAAAAATCAAAAAAATTAGATGTAAACGCCGGAACTAAGATTATACTTCTAAATCTTTTAGAGAGTACATCTCAAAGTTAATGAAAATGATATATATATATATATATATGGAGGAATTTGACAAACTCAGAGGTCTCTTCTCGAGTTTTTCTCTCCACAACATTCCTAAAAATCTTAACAAGAAAGCGGAATTGTTAGATCGTAGTGTTCAAAATTCAACCAAAACTTATAACTTTGTAAACTCTTTGCCTAATTTTGGTTTTTGAAATTATTCTAATATATATATCGACAATATATATATATATATAATATATATAATATATATATAATATATATACATATATTTTCATCTGCAATTATATCAAAAACATAACCATTTGATCCAGGAAAAGGCTTACATCAACATATACGCTACACAAAAGAATAGCTTCCTATAACTAATAGAACTAAAGAAAGGGTTGCTGCACAAAAGAATAACTTCCAAACCAACAAAACTAAAGAAAGGAAGGAGAGACTAATTAATTACACTACGGTGAGTTGGTGACCGTTGAGTCTAGCTAGACTCTGATTGAACATATATTCATTAAGTCTAAGAAATAAATGGAACTTGGTTGCATTGATGCTTGCATGCTTGTCTTCTTGTTCCATGATTAGTTCGGGCTGATTTAGGAGTTTGGACCAGCAACACACCGAGGAGCAGAGGGCTTGTCAAGGCTTGTGTGGGTCGAGAAAGATTTTTGGTACTAATGAGTGATCAGTCGAATCGGATATTGTGTTTATTTGCATGCATGAAGACTCAGATGAATGCATTGTTTGATTATGTTTTTTTGTTAGGCTTGTGAGACGAATTGATCCGCACACTAAGCATGATGTGCTTATGCATTCATTGTTAATACAAATGATAAGTTAAGTTCGGAAGGAAATCAAAGTAGTTAACCGTGAAACGAGATCAAAACGATGCGAGAGAGGGATGGTTAGGCCGGATAGTGTTTTAGTGTTTTCAATATAATATCGTTAAGTAGCATATTTTCATTATAGTAAAACCCGATCATTTTTACGTTTTAACCCTCTATCTCTTGATAGGGTTGAAGTTTCATGGTTTTCTTTAACGGCTTTCTAGTAGGTTATTGAGTCTAAGTAGGTTTCATATTTGGGCTCTGGTCCTTGATCTACGGCTGGTTATCTCAAGTCCTTGTATCAGTCTTTGGGTTTTACCAAGTATACTTGGTTAAAAAATAATCAGATGCTTTATTTCGCGGAAAAAAAGAAATATAAACCCGATCATTTAAGTTTGAACATAACGGTTAGGCATATTTTAAACCTATTTATCAAATTCTTGCGTTGAAATTTGACTACATATCGAAGAGATTATGGGTCTTATTGGAATTATTTTCATTTTGTTGCTTTGAAAATCAAAATTTTTTGTAAGATGAAAATTAAACCAAAATTATTTTAGAATCAAAACAAACCATATCATACAATGATTTTTGCTTTTCAAAACAACAAAACGAAAGTAATTCTCAATAAACTTCTCGATTAGCAATTGTTTTTGTTTGATTGCTTTGAAAATTAAAAAATTTTTTATGAGATTGAAACTAAACCAATTATTTAATTTAAATTTTTTACCATAAAATTTGTTTTTAAAAGCAACAAAACGAAAGCAATTTCAAATACATTACGCTCGTTAAATAAAAATATGTTCAAACCGGATGTATGTGGGTCAGGTCTTTTTAATACAAGTCAAATGGAAATTAAAATATTTATGACATCATAATTCATGATTGGTTGTGTCCGATAATAAAACTTACATATATAAATATATATAGGGGTTTATAAATGTATAAATATAAGTATAGATGTAAAATAATTGTTGACCAAAAAAAAGTGTAAAATAATTAAATAACAAAGGCCTTTGAATTTGTTGGGCCTCTTAAATATATGAATATATTGGGTCTTTTAAATTTGACCGAGAGTGACGATTAAAAGACCCAAATGATGTATTCGGCAAGTTTGAAATTGGAAATAATGTTCTCACGCGCTCAGATCTTATGAAAAATGATTTTCGATGAAAAATAGCACACGATTTTTGTTCACACGCGCTCAACGCGCTACATTTGCGCGTGGGTATTCCTAAGCATGGATTAGCTTCTGTCTACACGCGCGTAGAGCGCATCATTCCACGTGGTGAGTAAATATTTTTATTGGACTTTAATTTAAAGTAGGCCCATACGTATATATTGGGCCATTTTATATTTTCTCTCAACCCTTTTTTAGTTTAATATAACGGGCTTTAATGAGAGTTAGGTTTCACACTTTTGGGCCAAGATAGAAACAATTATTCAATTTTCAATAAGAGGAATTTAATTCATCGAGTATGTTTTCTTCTTCTTCTTCAATACATGCCATTGCTTAAACCCTAAACCAGCCTCCTATTTTACTTTCTCTCTCTTCTCCGGAAGCTCAACTAACAATGGAGGAAGAGCTTCGTGTTCGGCTCAATGATCATCAAGTATCAAAGGTTTTCCCTGTCAAACCAAAATCGACGGCGAAACCTGTTTCCGAATCGGAGACTCCCGAATCTCGATATTGGTCCTCCTTCAAACCTCACTCCTTACCTAATCTAGTCTCCTCCATTTCGGCCTTGGCTTTCTCTCCAATCCACCCTCACTCCCTGGCCATCGCTCATTCCGCCACCGTCTCGCTCTTCTCCTCGCAGTCGCTTTCCTCCTCCCGCCGTTTCTCCTTCCGAGATGTTGTCTCCTCCGTCAGTTTCCGCTCTGACGGCGCTCTTTTTGCGGCGTGCGATCTCTCCGGTATGGTCCAGGTGTTCGACCTCAAGGAAAGAATGGCTCTCCGTAGCCTTCGCTCCCACACGGCACCCGCACGATTCGTCAAGTACCCATTTGAGGACAAGCTTCACTTGGTATCGGGAGGCGACGATGGAGTGGTCAAGTACTGGGATGTCGCCGGGGCAACCGTTATCTCAGATCTGTTAGGCCACAAGGACTACGTTCGGTGCGGTGACTGCTCGCCGGTCAACGATATAATGTTCATAACAGGCTCTTACGATCACACGGTGAAGGTGTGGGACGCAAGAGTGGACAAGTCGAAGTGGGTCGCAGAGATCAACCATGGAGTCCCAGTGGAGGACGTGGTGTACCTACCGTCGGGTGGAATGATCGCAACCGCCGGTGGGAACAGCGTTAAGGTTTGGGACTTGATCGGAGGCGGGAAGATGGTTTGCTCAATGGAGAGTCACAATAAGACTGTGACGTCTCTCTGCGTTGGGAGAATAGAAGCAGCGGCTGAGAGTCGACTTGTGAGCGTTGCTTTAGACGGATACATGAAAGTGTTCGATTACGGGAGAGCAAAAGTTACTTTCTCTATGAGGTTTCCGGCTCCTCTTATGTCTCTTGGTCTTTCTCCAGATGGTTCAATCAGGGTGATCGGAGGGTCTAACGGCATGGTGTTTGCCGGTAAGAAGAAGCTGAGAGATGAAGGAGAGAAGAAGAAGAGTGTGAGTCTGTGGAGTATGAGGAGCGAAGTGGATGAGAGTAGGAGAAGGGCACTGAGGCCGACTTATTTCAGGTACTTCCAAAGAGGGCAGAGCGAGAAGCCATCCAAAGAAGATTACTTGGTTAAGGAGAAGAAAGGATTGAAGCTAACAAGACACGATAAGCTGTTGAAGAAGTTTAGGCATAAGGAGGCTCTGGTCTCGGTGTTGGAGGAGAAGAAACCAGCAAATGTAGTGGCAGTGATGGAGGAATTGGTGGCGAGGAGGAAGCTAATGAAATGCGTGGCAAACATGGAGGATGGAGAGTTGGGAATGCTGCTGAGTTTCTTACAAAGGTACTGCACTGCGCAGAGGTATTCAGGATTGTTGATGGGATTAACAAAGAAGGTTTTGGAAACGAGAGCAGAGGACATTAAGAGTAAAATCGAGTTTAAAGGACTTATCAGGAACTTGAAGAGTGAGGTTGATCAGGAGATTAAAATACAACAATCACTTCTGGAGATTCAGGGTGTTATCGCGCCGTTGATGAGAATTGCTGGGAGATGATGATCAGATCAAAATCATATCAAAGTTTTGTATGCTTATTTTTCAATGCTTTCAATTGTTTTCGCTTATCAAATTTCACGGGAATGCCTAAACTTGAAATGACAGATTCATATATAACAAAGAGCAGTTTTGTTGGGTTCCTACATTGTGTATCAAAGTGAAATAAACTTAAAAGCATACATATATATTATATGTCCAACAACATATACCTGTCAATGACCCTTGGACCGTTCGCCCCTCAACGCTTTCCGTCGCGCAGCTGATCTGATAGTCTCTATAAGAGGAGCGTCCTCGTCTAGCTTATTTTCTTCTCCGTCTGACCCGCCACTGATAGACTCATCCTCATCGCTTCCGCTTTGCTCTTCGAACAGTCTCTTTCGCTCTGTTCCTCGACGTTTTCTTGGCCGCCCCCTTCGTTTTCCTGCTGCTCCTTTGTCATCTGTGACAAATCCAAAATCAGAAGCATCATCGTAAGTCATAACGATTAAGTTTGCAGACATAAACATCAAACCCAAAGCAATCAGATTTTCTGCCAACATGCCTTGTAAATCCTCGCTTTTCAAGCACTTCTCCTCCAAGGTTTCCAAGAAGGTGAAGCAAGGACGCCATCCACTAGGATCTTCGTCTGTATTAACATGCATTATACGCCCTTCAACGTCCTTCTTACTGTCAGCAAGCAAACAAGAGCACACAAGGTTATATATATTAGTAGAGAGTTTCCTACCAGCTCATAGATTATCAGTCTTACATGTCCACAATGTCAGGCACTGCTAGTCTTGTTGCAAATGGAAGGATAGCAACTTCCAGAAACAAAAGTTGTTTTGGAGCGTCCCTAAAAGCAAACTCAATACCTTCCTTGACCACATTCACAATCTCCAATCTGTATTTGTTGCGAGCAGCACCGATATACATTCCTGAAAGCTGACCCGCAAGCTGCCGGCACACTTCAAGACATTTATCTACTTTGGATTCTTCGTAGTCACTAGAAACTTCACTTGCATACCGCTGATACGCCTGCCCAAATACACCGTGTCAGCAATTGTTATGGAATAACAAAGTTTGTATCTTCTGAAAAGTAACCTTGACCATTATACCATCTTTCCAAAAAGTTTACCCTTTTCAAAGATTCCAGATAAGTAATGGAGATGTCATCTTCCTTTTTCCTTAAGCATGTTATGAAATTCTTAATGATGTCTGTCACACTAGGTCCATGCATACCAAGATGAGATATTATCTCTGGTCCTAAATAGTCCTGCCACAGAAAAAATTCACAACCGAAATTTTGTGAAACAGTAATCAGTAAATGGATGATGTCAGAACAAAAAGATACTACAGCAGCAATGTAAATGCAATGGTGAGTACCTTCGGCACTACTTCACTAATAACCAACTTGCAGGCAGCAATTGCTGCAACATCTCTGTTTGTCTCTTCAACATACTCCTTATTTTCATCCTCCTCGTCTGTCTCATCTGTGTCAAAGTCCAGCAAAAATAGATACATAATTTGATTAATCAAGATATGACAGGGTTTGTTGAAGTGCAAAAAGAAATAGTCACCTGTGGTGTGGAAAATCTCGGCACAGAGTATCCAGAATTTCTCAAGCAAGACACTGTCGGGACTGTATCCTAATCTTTCAAGTTTACTTGAGTCAAAATTTGACTTTCTAAACAAACACCACACTTCAGCAAGTGTAGCACAAACCTGCAGCATTGAAGTTCTCATTCTTAAGGCAAAAAGCAACAAATTCCTTGATAATACAAGCACATATACTGAAAGAAAAAGGGGTCTGTTACATTGGAATGTCAAATGATCTTACCCTGAGAGCTAGCTGGTTACCACATTTCCTCGATTCCTCAACTCCATGTAAGAAGTAAGAAAGCTCCTCAAACAGGGTATCGCGTCTTGATAAAAGGGAAGATAAGGAAGCTTCGGAGACAGCTTCACAATTTATGATGGAGTGTAGAGACCACGCCACATACATATGCATATTCATAAGCAGGAAACAGATAACCTAAGCAACCATGAGAAACTGTTCCATTACAATGTGAGGGGCAAAGAAAAGAAATAGTAAGAGCTCTAAACCCAATTAATTGAGCACCTCTTCGTCCAAATTCCTAAAATTATGGAGCGTAGAAGCAATCTCATCGTACATGCTCTCAACAAGCACGGGCTTTAACAACTGAAGCTCATACAACCTTTTCAGATTTACAAGGAGGGAGTATTCATCATTTCCATCCTGCACAGAAAACGGATGTAAGTTGTATGAAAAAAGAGGTGCGAAGATACATGTCATTGGAAGTAAAGGGTACCTTGACTTCACTAATTGCAGAAGTAAGCTTATCTAATAGCTCATCTTCAAGATCTTTAAGCTTCCCACGGGAATAATCTTGGAGCTCCCCTTTGCTTTCGGAAGCACAAAATGTTATAGCCTTGACGCAAGATCTTAGTGCTTCCTTCTCCCCGTGTTTGAAAAACGCATCCTTTATGAGTCGCACAGCAGCTTTAAAACTCTGACACAGGGGATAAAATGTACCGTTGAGAGAGGTGAATAACAGAAAAGAAAGGCATCATATATTTTTAAAAATATGCTGCAGCCACCTGCTCTTGTCTTTTAAGAGAATAGAGCTCAAGTTTCATAAACATAACAATCTCGACCAAAGATGACACTTTCGCTTTGTCGGCCATGAATTTACGTAGAAGCTGTGGATAATTCTTCATCATGGCAACTGTAAGGTCCTTCCTGTTGTTTTCAAACAAATCCTGTTTTCCACATCATGGAAACATCAATGTCATTATTATCATAACTAAAAGGTAAACGAGTGTATAAAAAAAGCATAAATGGTGTAGACTGTAGAGAGTGTTATAAGATCATTTTAAGTGTATTTCGTCCTTCCTACTTTAGTTCAAGAAAAAAACTACAGAACTAATATATGTAGTCAAGCTTCTGAACGTCATAACATTGGACGAATAAGAAGATTTTCTCAGAAAAAGCAAAAGACAGAACCATACTCGTTGAGCTTTACTGTGATACGGCTTCCGATTATCTGTTGAAGGGATTATCTTCTCCCCAACAGCCTTTCTGACTGAGGCAAACAGAAGTCTGGTCATGTTTGTCGAGTCCTCCTCATTAGTAGACCCTGTCCGAGGATTCTGATCCAAAAGCATAGAGATGATACACTTCCAGTCCTGCAAGAAAAGCAGCATCATGACCAGGAGTAAAAACAGTAGTAGGTAAACATCAACCCTATATAATAATTGTGCTACAGGGAAAAGTAATTTCTTTTTAGATTCTACCTTCATGGCTTCCATGTACTCCCAAACATCGTCAATTACATAAACGCTTAGAATCGGATCTGTGGAGAACTCCCGTAATATTTGTAACATTCTGAAGATATGTATCTCAGAGGACGTATCATCATGACCTAAAAAAGGATGTAATAACTCTTAACCAATTTCTCAGAGTAAAACTTTCTAATGCCCAGGAATGATACTGTATCTTAGGCAAAAACCTGTAAGACCGGATGGAGAACTGTTAAACTTCTGTGCGATTAAGTGATCAAACACTAATTCTCCTATTGCACGTCTGATTTCTTGAGGTTGATCAATAAGCAAATCGTACAAAGGACCTAGGTCATCATCAGGTATCAGCTGGTGTCTGCGCAACAAAAAAAAATTATTCTTTTTACCCAGGATATGTCACCAAATTTGTGGTGAAGCTTTGGTTGGGATAATTATCTTGAGGGTATACCTTAGCAGTTGCTTCACAAGCCCTATAGCACATACAGCTGTGGGCATATCAACATCATCAGCCATTTCGATCATCCGGTTGGAAAATCTCTCAGTGAATAGACCAAGAGTGGGGACGTTTTCATCCATCTCATAAAGTTTCCGCAATGCCAAGAGAGAAGCTTTCCTCACTCCAGCATTCTTCGGATAATTCAATACATAGAGAAGAGATCAGTGACTATTACAAACATCTTTCTTAGTAGTCTTGAAGACAGAATATCGGAGCTTACTTTGTCATTCAGCGTCCATCCAAGATACTTTAAGTACAGATCTTGTAAGAAAAGAGAAGGATAAGACAAAATCCAAATGCCCAGAGACTGAATGCATGACATCCGTATATCATTATCAATATCTCGATATCTGTGCACAAACAACCTTCAAAATAAAATGTAATAATGATTCCAGTTAGCAACACTTGCATTACAGAAAGTAAAACTATGTTTATCTTTTAAACTCCGTTTTTGGGGGGTGTAACAGTAAGCTAACGCTATAGTCAAAATCGAATCTTACCCAGTGAAAATTTTTCGCATCATGTCCTCCAACTTAGTTATCTGTTCGTGAGTAACCGACAACCTTTTGTTGAGGGACTCCACACGAGGCCCTTCAGCACTTTTCTTGCTTTCAGCATTCAACTGTCTTTGGGTGGTTTCTCGTTGTGAACCTAGTGTGTTTGCTACAGAAATGAAAGATGTGACTAGTTGGAGGCCCATTAGCGTGGCAGTTTGGCGGTAAACTCTTGGTGGAGTACTGCAATAGAAATAAAATATAAAAAAACTGAAAAACAATGAATAGAATTCTTTGTGGCATATAATTACATAGGATTGTAGAATTTGAACACAAACCATGACAGTGCGATTATGTAGTCCATGCACTTGTCAAACAAGACTTCATGAAACAACGGTCCGTTCTGGCACTCAATGATCAAATTATTCCAGAATGAAACAAGATTTTCTTTAAAATTTTTGAGTTCCTTCTTTCTTGAACTCTGATAATCTTCAATTTGTCCCTACAAGCCAACCGCAATCGAAAGATTATATAGAAATTCTCTTATGAAAATAAGTAATTAAAAAGTGGGCAATCCTTACGGCTCTAGCAAGATTAACAAGGGCAACGACAACATCATCCACATCAGTCTCATCAAGCAGTTCTTCCTTGATGGAGTATTTAGCACCGCAAGCCTACAAAATGCGTGCACAATATAAGAGTATTCAGATTTAAAGGCATCGGATGAAAAATACATACGCTATGAATTGACTACCTCAAAGAGCATTGACAAGAGTTCAGTGGTTGCAAGTCTGGGAGAGTCTTCATATCTTTCAACCCAAATTTTCACGGCTTTGGGAATAAGATCCCCGTTCCCTTTGACAATCTCTGTCGAAAAGGAGCAAAACAAATTCTCGTCTAAACCACAATTAAAAAGAAAACCAAGGAGGTGAAAAGGAAATCGGAAAGCACGATCTAACCAAAGAAAATGAAGCTCCAAAAACAGAAGCAATGAAATTTTTGATTAGGCACAGATCTTTATAAAATGAAAATCAATTGGAGCGACAGAAACAAGCTGCTAATCATTACAAGATATATGTGTTAAAACGCAGTATAGGAAAAGGTTTTCAAGTGTACCAATGAGATTCTGTTGAGGTGGAAGGGTGCGACTACGCTTGGGCTTGGGACGGGTTTCCTGGGAATCGTCATCGAGCCCCAACTCGTCGCTGGCCTCACTGACTCTCAGCTGCTGATCCTCTCCACCGCTTCCGTCTGCCTTGCCGCTGTCGTCATCCTGATCCCGATCTCTACTCCTTTTCTAATCACCGCCACCGAAAGCATGTAAATCCGAAATTCCTAACAAAGGCAAAATTGAAGAAGAAACGAAGACTCACATGGCATTGAGGATGGTCTTCCATGGTGAGTCGAAAAGATTACTAGGGTTTGCACACCTACTGTGGAGAAAGACCTCTCCCGCCAATTGACGATAGAAAATGAATATCTTCCCTCTATTAACTTTTTAACATTTGGACTTTTGTTAAGGAGATGAATTTCTCTTCATTTTCTCTTAATAATTTGTTTTTAGACGATAATTATATTTCAAACCGAAGTTTAAGAAAAATAAGTAACTACTATAGACTATAGTCAAGTAGTAGTGATCTTTTAGGCCTACAGGAAGAGAAAAAAAAAAAAAAAGTAAAGAATGATCAAGTGTTTGGCCAATCGATGGGAAGAGCAACGCATAATAAGCCGGGGAACAGTGGGCTAAGGCAGGGAAACTGAGCCACAAAGAGAAACAGATAGATATCGTCTTCACCTACTCTAAAGTTCCTTCGCCCTTAGCAACTTTGCTAGGTATTAGACTATGGCCGTGATTAGTAAATTATAAAGTTCTAGCATGAAGAAGAAGCATAAGTATAAAAAAAATTGTATGTTTTTAATATTAAGTTTATAATTTGTAATTAGCATAGTAGTGAATAATTAGGCATAAAATTACAAAATTAGACACCATAATTTATTTTCAGTATTGTCTAAAGAATATTAATTAAGGTAAAATTGTATTTTAATTATGTTTAATGTTCTATGCTCGGAAAAAACTCCAATAAAAATATAGCGCTATTGACATTACGGAACCGACTATGCTCTATTTAATGCTTACTTAAAAGCATTACATATAATGCATAACACTATATCGAATAAGGAGCGGGGCAGGTTGGGGTCGTGAAGGAATTTAGAGCAGCGGAAATCTTGGCGGAGGGACCTGAGACAGTGACGTTGAGACTCGCTCTAATCCATCTCTGACTTCTGAGCATCATTGTCATCTTTCATTGCCGAGAATATGTAGTTCAACTTGTCCTTTATGTCATCCTAGTCCCCACTGAACCGCCGGTCATTGATTTCAACATTATTGACCCAAACTAATTGATATCATATGTAACTTCACAACCAAGATTGAATTTGCTTCTCATACAAAGCAAAAGATAGTATACATACACATTGATGAATGTAATGATCATATAGCAGTAAATTTACTTTAATAAAGAAAAAAGAAAAAAAAAATATGCTTTACAAGTTACAAACACCAAACACAAACACCTTTGCGTCAACATGATCAAACAGTAATATAAATGGTTTGCACTTTGCAACAAGATACAAACAAATACACAACTCTATATATAATATGTTAAAGCCGTTTAGTTTTTCCTTCTATAAAGCACCAAATTATTCCAAATTAATTAACAAAAAAATTGAACGACACAAATGAAGTTCAACAACAAAACCTGTGGAGTAAGAACACCACTCGGAGGCTGTCTGAATGATTAGTCCGACTCAACAAATATCTGCAATACAATGCCAACAATAACAAAATCCTGTTTTAATAAAAGAATGAGACTTGGAACCCAGACAAAAAGATAGTACACTGACCTCCATCTCTGGAACAAGTTCGAAGATTTTCTTCTCTCTTGTGTCCAAGGCGGTGATACCAGCAATTTTCTGGACACCGAGTTTGGAAGCGATAAGATTCTGCATATATGTAGATTCGGATTTAGGTTCTAATAATGATGAAGGGCCTTGTGAGCATTTAGGAGGTGGTCAGTTTGTCATACCAATTGGAAATCATTTGAGCCAAATGCTTCAATACTTGGCAACATCTGCAAGAGAAATCGTTTAGTGAGGAAGCAGCTTCATCTACCCATTGTAAAATTTTGGTGCCATACGCATATTTCACAATTCTACCACAGTGTGTGCAAGGCACTACTAACTACATACATGGTTTTACTATTCTGCCACCATTTTGTGATAACCCTACACAACAGAGGATTAAAAATAGAAAAGCAGAAAGTTCAGATATGTTACCAGAGTCTGGAGGCCATTAATACCAACAGGCTTTTCCATTGGTGATTCATCTTGTGACAGTGAGATCTCGAAGGGTCCCAACTGCCTATCAGTTTGGTTTGCCAGATTCAACTTTGCCTATGGAAAACAGTATATACCTTCAGTTTGAAACCAATGTAATTCAAAAGTTGTCTTCAGGTATACAAAAAGTTGAGAGGGAGAGAGAGAGAGAAAAAAAAAATCTATTACCAGAAAGGGTCGATTTAAGTGTACAACAGGTGGAACTTCGACAACTCGCATATTAATCTCTTTACGGCTGACTGGCTGAAAATATACATATGGTTACAATGAAGAAAAGTTGTAAATGATAAGATGAGCACTCGGCATTCCATATAAAGCATACAAAGACATACAGAAAATTATATCAAGCAAGAGTTTGTCAGATATATGATGCAAGGTAGTGAGTATAATACGGCTAGATAAAGATATATAAGTGCAACCCGAGCTTTCCTACTTGTTTAGGAGTTGTTCTAGCTGCAACTAAATCTAAGACTAACGAGCTTGGCTTATACTGATACCCTCCATTAGCTTCTCCAAGTCAGCTGTTTACTTAGACTTATGAGTATATGAACTGGTGCGAAGAAAACTGGCCACAATATCTCAACGCCCAACGGAAACCATATACACACCAGACATAGACCATAAAACTGAACAGCAAATAAGCACAAACTCACGTCATGTTTCACAGAGTAAAAATCATAAACTTACAGCGCCAAGAATTTGTTGTGTTTGTAGGCGACCAGGTTCACCCAAATTTGTACGCCATGTTATTTGAAATTTACCCAGAATATTACTTCCCTGGAATTTTGTTTGCCCATAAACATCTGCAGATGGGTTTAACTTATAGAGGTAGTTGTGGATACCCCCGCCAGATCGTATTATAACTGGCGGTTTAGGTATCAATCCGCTGAGATAACTGATAAACAGAAAGATGGGTCAGCAAATTAAGGCAATTTGATAGAGTGCGCAACTATGATGCACAATAACGGTTCTGGAAAATCTGACCGACCTGGTTGGAGCATCTTCTGTTAAATGGCAATCATCATTTTGTAATCTTACCGCAGTCCATTGCTTGGCAGGTTCAAAATCAACTTGGTCCATAAAGAGGTTTGATTTTGTATGGTTCTCAATGCAAGCCTCTAAAAATGTCGTCTCCTGGTGTAAAAGATACAATGATTGTCCAAACATCAACAGCATGTAAGATCGTATTTTAATTTAACAATCAAGACAATCAAATAAATACAGGTTCCGCTAACAGGCAAAAGATAAGGACGGAAACATTAAATCTACCAACTCTCTTGTCTAATTTCACCAAAAAAAACCTTGACAACTTTTTCAAGATATTGTGAATAAAGTTATACGATTACTTTCTAAGGACAGGAACAGAAGTAGTTCAAGTACATAATGATATAAACTTCCAGGAGATTGTTGATGAATGATAAGTCAATAAAAGAGATCTGAAGTCCAATGACACAGCATCATAACTACCCTGTCATAATGTATACAAACCTGAAGAGGCACTCACAGAATGAACATTCTTAAACCTACCTTTACAACTCGAACCTGCATATCATAATTAGCAAAAATTAGACAAGCCTGCAGGGAGGACTCGAAAGAAAGTGACAGATCAAATGTTCATAGGCATGTGACCAGTATGTCACCTTGGTCCTCACTGAGAGTGGGTTTGCGACGACGAATTTAAAAAACTGAGGAAGATATTTACGCTCGCCATCAGTATCATTGTATAAAGCAGAGCAAACCAACCTAAGAGAGGAATAGCGGTCATGACCATGGAGCAAGTTAAAGGACAAGAAAAACAAAGAGATACAAGAGATCGCAGTAAACCCACGTGTGAGCTCCGAGCTCTTTGACATCGTGCTCCACTATGAAATCATAGCGCCCCCCAGTCCGTATCGATTCAACAGGCGACTTGGATGTATCCAGAAGTAGAATCCTCTGCCTCTCAGTTTGAATTTCTGCCTAGAATAATAAGACATAGGAGATATTATAAGATTGTGCATCCCTTTGGTTTTGTCGTTTGCAATTCAATGTCAAATAAGAAGCAGAAGAATCCATAGAAATGTTTCCATGGCTAAATTTGAACTTAACAAACTACGCCACATAAATAGATTAAAACCCCTCAGCAAGTGCTGGTCAAGGAGACAATTACTTATGAAAAATTCAGAGCACAAAATGCAGGTGACGAACCTTGATGGTGACATCCCGAACTTCGGAAGTGGAACTATTGTTGACGCTGATATAGCTACAGAATGTTTCTCCGAGATAGATCGCTCTGAGCGATTAAAAAATCCGAATCAGAGAGTTGATAGATCGACTATAATCGAGAATCAGAAAAAGCGGAATGAGAGAGAACCCGAAGGACTGAGGAAGAAGAAGAAGACCAGAGAGACCGATGGGATCGGTAGGATGGTTAAGGAGGAATCTATCGCGGTAAGTGAGATCGGAGTCGACGGCGTCAGCAGAAGTAACATGACGGCGGATCAAGGAAGCAGATGAGGGATCGTCGGAGAAATCCTCGCCAGCGAGAAGATCGAAAGGGTCGATACGGAGGGGAGGGTCGATGTGGAAAGAGGGTTTGCAGAGTCGCATCACCCTAAAGGCGAGCGAGTGCGGTCCCTGCGTCGCGCTCATTGTTTTCTTTCCACTCCTTGTCTCTGTACCACTAAGCGGGACGTCAAAATATGTTTGTATTCAAGTGGGCCGGTCTTACTTTCTTTTATTGGGCCTCATACATTAAGCCCGTCTAAATCCATGGAATATCGGGTGTACATAGATGCGGAAGGTGAGTGTTAATGAGATTAGCTAATTGGTTTGTGACTTGTGAGTGAGATTAATAAGTAGATTCCAGTAATCGTAGCGATATTAATTTTCAAAGGTGGAAAAAGTGATCACTATACTAATAGATAAAATTATGAAGCAGATTCTTGGTGGCTACTTCAATATAAATGAAATGTAACCAGCAACAGCAACAACAAAAAATGTCACTGATTGGTTAGTCAATAAAGAGAAAGATCAGTATAGTAATATGCCAATCTTTTCTTCTGTTTGTTCTTGTTCTTTAGCTTTGTTGGTCATGGAATCTTCAATTTTATATGTAGGAAACATATATTATTTGTATATATAATTGTAACTTTTCGTGAAGTAACAGTATATTAACATTAGAAACGAGGGAAAGCACTATAGGGATAACTATTAAATTGCATAGTTGTTGTAATCAAGATCTCATGTACCCTTTTCTAAGTAATGGAAGAGGTCAGTAGAAAATTCCATGATAGTGAATAGAAGAATTGGATGAGTTGTATACAAATTACTATTATTTTATTATTTTGTTTGATTTATCTTTTTTTTTTTTTAATTATTTCTTCGTCTCTGTTGTTCCAATAATCATCAGCATTTAAAGTCTGTGTCGTCAATGATTTCATTATGTATAAATGTATATACAACCTTGGAATTTTGTTCTAACAGTTTGATGATGTTCTTAAAACTGCACGATGAACTGTACCTAAATATGCATGCGTAAGACTTTATCATGGGTGTATATCTATGATTCCTAAGCCATATATATATAAATTATAGGTAGATGTAGTACATTCAAAGCAAACCAAGAGAGAGAGAGAGAGATCAAGAAGCGAGACAAGCCTCCCAAAACATTCGACTTTGATCCATCTCAGAGAGGTTGACGGCAGCAGAAGAAAGGGCCAGATTTTGACATTGGCTGCTTCTCCCACATCTTATGTAGCTATTCACCTCTCCTTCTCCTTCTTCTTCGTCTTCCTCTCCGGCGTCTCTTTCTTCCTCGACTGTGTCTCTATCTTCCGACTCGAAACCTAAACGAACCGGTCTCTGATTTGTCCACGTCACCCGAGATGTACTACAAGACTCATCTATCTCCTCATCCTCAACATCGTTGTGACCAGCCTCGGAATCTGCAGATGCTTCTACGAGCAAGAACGGAGACACATCAAACACTACTCTTTTGCTTGTATTCATCTCTTCTTTCTTTTTTGTTTTCTGACGAGAGATCCAGGAGCAGCTACGTATATTATAGTAATATACAGCTATATATATATATATAAAAAAAAAGAGATATATGGAGAAAGTGGCCATTATTCTTGACGACGATATTATTATAATAAAATAATATGAGAGAGAGCACTTTTTGTAATCGTGATTCATTTGGTTATGGAGAATAGGGAAGCTTGTAAGCAAATGACGTGAGAGGAGGATGTGGGGTTGGGTTTCTAGAAGGACGGTTCATTTTAAAAAGTATAAAACAACGTGCGTTCTCTTACAAAATTTAAAAGCATTTCCTATGGAGTATTCATTATCTAAACAGTAACGACAAAATAAAAGCAATTGCTAAATTTGAAAAACGAGGGGTCGTATCTACAGTCTGCTTTTTTCTTACTCTTCTAGAAGGACCAAACCTTTTCTTCTTCTTTCCGGTAAACAATGAATGGAGTATAGAAAAAGACCATACTTTAATATTCCAAAATTCAGGCACAAGTCCAAGTGTCAAAACCTGTTAGACTTTTGTTTTGTTGTCTCATCCGACTAGACAATAATATACTCATTCACTCGACATAGATACATTCGAATCCGAAACATTCTAGTAGATATGTATTGATCTACCTGGTGCTCTCTTATATCTTTGATTAAATCTAAAATGCCGTCCCATAATCATATAGTGGAGAGCTGGTGTATAAAAATATCTGTACATAATAATAATAATATTGATAATAATTATAATAAGAAACCACCAAATATCCATGCAACTATCCCAAAGTAAATGTTCATGAATTGAGAATAATTAAAGGTCATAGTTTTGGTGCTAAAGAGACAAGGAAAACGGTGTCGCTTTCCTACGCGTGGATTAAACCAGAAGAAATTAAATGTTTGATTTTATTGTTGACCTTTGAGGTTGCCGCCTAACTCCTTCTTTAATCAAAAAGTAGGAAACAAAGGTTAGATGAAATACTCTGAATGATTCATTTTAATTACACGCACAAACAATCAATCAATTACTAATCCCGTTACGCAATTACACCATGACATCATTCAACATTAACCACCTAACGTCTAGACCCACTTCAACAAGTTGCCTCCTGCACGAATTTAGAATTTTAGATTATGGTTGCCCAATTGGGCAAGCTCCATAAAACAAAACAGGCCCATTAAGCGTCCATTATGATCCAGTGGGTAATTAAGAAAAAATCCTGCAAGAAGATTAATAAATGTGGATAAGAAAAACTATAATATCAAATAAGCTCTGTGTGTGTGTCTCTCTCTCTCTCACAGTCTCTCTCGCCGGTCGTAATGGCCGTCTCCTTAGCAAACTGTTGCTTCTCCGTCCTCAATGCCTCCGTTAAGCTTCAATCTTCTCTCTGTTCTCCTCGTTGTTTCGTTGTGGCATCACACAAGGCTCCTCGAGCTTCAAATCTTAAATGGAATTTGCCAAGGTCTGATTCATCTCCTAAACTAAACCCAGAGGTACCTACACCATACCCAATCCCGCTTTTGAATTCCTGATTTCTTTTAACAATGAATGATGAGTTCCCATTCCATGTATGTACCTTACACATACAGAAGCAGAAGAACAAGTACCCAGGCAGAGTGCGAGATGAAACTAGTACCTGTAACAATTCAGACGGTAGTGGTGGTCCTCAAACAATGGCATTCAAGTCTTTTGGGTCTTCAAAAAAGGAGAAGAAAGAGACTCTTTCTGATTTTAGAGAGCAACAGGTAATGGAATGCTATTTAACTTCATCTTTAAAGTATTGCCATTCTCTGTTTCGTCTCTCTGGCTCTTCTTTGTAACTAACTATACAATGAATCAATAAATGGTGAATCTAATGCCATTCGGTAACCGCAGACTGATCCTGCCAAAATTCACGATGCATCCTTTCTTGACGCCGTTGTTAAGGTTACACTCTCACATCCTTTATGTAATAAAATCCATGTGATGGCTTTCTTCTTACACCACTCTGCTTGCTTACTTACTTGAGTCATTTTCCTCACAATTCCAGGTTTATTGTACTCATACCGCCCCCGACTACTCACTCCCATGGCAGAAGCAAAGACAATTTACTAGCACTGGAAGGCATGCTTTAATACCATTATCATCTTTTCTCTTTATTTCACCATAAAATGGTTGTTCCTTTAGTCACTCCCATGTTCTTCTATTGCAGTGCTTTTATGATTGGAGATGGCAAGCTCTTGACTAATGCCCATTGTGTGGAACATGATACACAGGTTTACTTTTGTTCTTGGTCTTCTTCTACTGTATCTGCTGTTTTCTTATTATCTCATTTTCTTTTCACCTTTGGCCAACTCTTGATCAGGTCAAAGTCAAGAGAAGAGGAGATGACAGAAAGTATGTAGCCAAGGTTTGTTTTGCATCTGTTACTTACTTGCAGTTTCCTCTATTAGGCATGTGTGTTTGGTCTGAGTTAGTAGCTTGTGTATTTATCCATCAATATGATGATTAAAAATCAGTATTATACAATTTCTTATCTCTCCGATAAGTTTAACTAGACATGTATCTATCTCTTACACAGTTGATATAACATCCCTCTCATTGATAATGTACAGGTTTTAGTAAGGGGTGTGGACTGTGACATAGCTTTGCTTTCAGTAGAAAGCGAGGAATTCTGGAAAGGAGCTGAACCACTGCGGCTTGGCCATTTACCCCGCCTTCAGGTTTCAGTGTCACCATCTTATCACATAATGATGTTGTTCTTACTCTTCTCTGATTTCTTCAAGTACATAATCTCTAAAATGTTTGATGGTCTAGATGATGCATGAATAATACCAAAAACCAAACAATCAGATCTTTTACTGTCGAACCAGTAAATTACTGAATGGGGGTATGCTGTCCATTTTGGTAGGGTGCATGTCTTTATAGGAAATACAGTCAGTTTATTGTCTTATTGAGGCGTCCACCTGAAGATGTTATACATTCTCCATTTGTTTTTCATGCACTAATAATTCAAAGCTTAAGATGCTCTTCCCTGTTTTTTAGTTCTAAAATCTACCTGAACATAGCTGTTGTTCATAGTGTTTCCATATTGTCTTTGATATGCAGGATTCAGTAACTGTCGTGGGATACCCTCTCGGAGGAGATACAATCTCGGTTACAAAAGGGGTCGTATCACGTATAGAGGTTTATCTCTGGCTTTGCTTTTACGCCAATACTATAGTGTTGATTTTTAAAACTTCTCGTTGTTGAATTGTTGGCAATGCAGGTAACGTCATATGCTCATGGATCATCAGACTTGCTTGGAATTCAAATCGATGCTGCAATAAACCCAGGTTAGTTGATCCTTTCTAATTAATTGATTTCCTTTTCCTCCTAGTATCTTGTACTTTATTCTAAAAACTTGCATATGACTTGTTCTTTTCTGTGGTGTGCTTTTTACTGAAATTGCTCGTGAGAACATTCATCAGTATTATTGTGATAGCCACTTCTTATACTTGTTAGATTGTAGGGAATAGTGGTGGCCCTGCATTCAACGACCAGGGGGAATGTATTGGAGTAGCATTTCAGGTAATTGCTTTGGGAATTTCAGGAATATGATAAATGTTGTTGATTCTCTTTCCAGACGTATGCCTCACGAGAGACTTCCTCTAGGTTTACAGATCTGAAGAAACCGAAAATATTGGATACGTAATTCCAACAACCGTTGTTTCTCACTTTTTGGCTGATTATGAGAGGAACGGAAAGTACACTGGTAATGGTTTTTCCTTTTCATATGTTCCACTGCATACCTTTCTCTTCTGGTCGGGCCTTTCTGTTGAAAATAAATGTTATTTATCTTGCAGGTTACCCTTGCCTTGGAGTATTGCTGCAGAAATTGGAAAATCCAGCTCTGCGGGAGTGCTTAAAAGTTCCTACAAATGAGGTAGGCTTGCTGTGTTAGTTCGCCTGTTTTCTGTCGCATATCGATTTTGCCAACTTAACGGTGGTGGATATGGTTCTTCCTTCTTAGCTGTTTTAGTCTACTCAAGGTAATAAAACCTTATTTTTTAGGGGGTGCTGGTGCGAAGAGTTGAACCTACATCTGATGCAAGTAAAGTCCTGAAAGAGGTAAATGATTATAGGATTGTTACTCAACAGGATTGATGCACTTAAGTCTTCTCATTCTTCATTTCTGGTATACCTGACAGTGGTAATTGTTGAGTCAGGGAGATGTGATAGTGAGTTTTGATGATCTACATGTGGGATGTGAAGGAACGGTACCCTTCCGATCCAGTGAACGCATTGCATTCCGTTATCTCATCAGTCAAAAGTAAAGACTTCCTTCACATATGTAATAGCTTTCTATCACTATTTTCTGACATGGTTTTTATTTCATTGAGCAGATTTGCAGGTGATGTCGCAGAGCTTGGTATCATTAGAGCAGGAGAACATAAGAAAGTGAAAGTAGTTCTAAGGCCACGGGTGCATCTGGTACAACTCTTTGCATGTACCAATTTAAGCTTTATGTGCGCCGTGTCTAGAAAGCTAATTACAAATACTTAAATGGCTTTTGTGCTTTTAAATAGGTACCGTACCATATAGATGGAGGTCAGCCATCATACATTATAATTGCTGGTTTGGTGTTTACACCGCTCTCAGAACCACTGATAGAGTATGTTCGCCTCACCTTGTCAAGATGCAAAAGCAAACCAAAAACTTTCATCATTATTTTCTTATTTTCCGAATGGCTAACTGTTTTCTCCTTTTCTGTGCTGTATTAACAGGGAGGAATGCGAGGACACCATAGGCGTAAGCTCGCTCAACTAAACTATCTGTTTTTTAATTAATAGATTCACTGTAATAGTTTTTGCATTCTTAGTCTGAGTTTGTTCCTTCCAATATGTAGTTGAAATTGTTAACAAAGGCACGCTACTCTGTGGCAAGGTTCAGGGGAGAACAAATCGTCATCCTATCGCAGGCAAGTTCTCAGTGGATAACTAGTTCTTATTTCCCGTGTGCATTTTGGTGAGTCCAACGATAACTTAATAACTTAACCATTTGCGAATATCTGTAGGTATTGGCAAATGAAGTCAACATCGGCTATGAGGACATGAATAACCAGCAGGTCCTGAAATTTAATGGAGTTCCTATAAGAAACATCCATCACTTGGCACACCTCATTGACATGTGCAAGAATAAGTATCTAGTTTTTGAGTTTGAAGACAACTATGTCGCTGTATTGGAGAGAGAAGCTTCAAATTCGGCTTCCTTGTGCATCCTCAAAGATTATGGGATTCCCTCAGAAAGATCCACTGATTTGCTCGAGCCATATGTAGATCCGATAGATGACACCCAAGCGCTTGACCAAGGTTTTGGAGACAGTCCGGTGTCGAATCTGGAAATTGGCTTTGATGGACTGGTGTGGGCATAGATGTTGAAAAGAACTTACCACGGATTGGAAGCAATTGAAAGCTGATGAAGCTTCTTAGAACATATGGGAAAGCTCTCAGCCTCATCTTCATACAAAAGGTCTTTGAGCTGTTCCAGGTTTAAATAATTCTTTCTTGTGTCTTCAAATCTCTAGGGGTTATAGAAAGTTGGCCATAAGAGTGCTGGCTGGCCATTGTGCCTCTTCAGATGAGTGTACTGAGAAAAGCATTGCAAGGATCTTTGACCAAAGTCAACAAATGATTCATTGTCTGATTCTGATGAAGAAATGAAATGCAGAAATGGTCTGCTGTAACAGTTACGAGTGAATCTGTGCTTCCTTTTTTTTTTTACCGAATCAATTAACTTCATTACGTGACAATAAACCTAAGATTGTTACAGATCAGGAAAAAGCATAACAGGTTAAAGCTGGCACTCACTTCTATATATATAGTATATATCAGGGACTAGCTTCACGGGATTCTACTTTTGTTTTGTTTTTAGTAACTTAATTACTTTATTCAGAATATCAAAGCATACAAACACTCCGACACAAATCAATATCCGACAAATCCATATTTCATGTGAGCTCTGCCTAAACCAGAGGTCCACAACCTAAACCCACCAATCTTGTCTTTTACCTTCTCTATAGCTGTTATACCTTTTCACACTTCCTCTTTGTTATACTACTTCTTAAGGTCTCTGAGAAACAATCTCAGAGAAGCAGACAGAGAGACATACACATTCACATTAACCATGACTGTCTCTCTATTCACTGCCTTCGCCGTTCTTTCACTCTGTTTACGTGCCTCAACCTCTGAGTTCCTGCAGTTTCAGCTCTCCACCATATCAGCTGCACCTTCGTTTTTACCTGAAGCTCCATCAAGTTTCTCAGCTTCCCCTCCGGCCATGTCTCCAGATGTCTCTCCTCTGTTCCCTACTCCAGGTTCCAGCGAAATGTCTCCTTCACCGTCTGAATCTTCTGAAATGCCGACCATACCCTCAAGCCTTAGTCCACCAAACCCAGATGCTGTCTCTCCTGATCCTCTGCTCGACTTTTCTCCAGTTGGGTCCCCTCTTCCTGCTTCTTCCTCTTTTTGTTTGGTCTCATCACCGCTATTCTCTCTGCTTTTTGTCTTTCTTATGTTTGTGCTAGCTTTCTCCAGTTTCTAGTATAGAAACAAAGCGAGTAAGCAAAGCCTCTTGACATCTTCTGCAAAAAGGTTCATAATATATTCTTACTCTCTCTGCTTCTTATGAATATTTCATGTAATTGAATTCAAAAATATATAGCGTTTATTGTTGGTGTGAGAGTTGCTCAATAAAGCACTCTGTAGTTTCGTTTGTTGTACTTGTAACAGTGATATGAGTATTTGTGCCTCAAAAGTCATGTTAGTTGATCCAATTATGTATCCTTCACACGTCACTGTCTGAAAATGAATTCTTGTGATTGAACATGCATTAAGTAGGATATGATTACACAATAAACTGGGGTAATATAATACAGCATGAAAAGACAAGAGATTTAAAATAAATATAAGAAACCATCAAAAACGGTGAATTAAACAGATGGAATAGCTAAGCTTTTTTAAGCTCATGAGGTAGATGAGCCCAGCCGCCGCTCAACGACCTTATTGCCATCGCAGATAATGTTTCCCGAAGAAGTTGTGGAATGGCTTGAACTCCAAAAAGCTGCGTTTCTTCAGAGACTCTTGGCCCAGACGTCTCTTGAGCCTCAAGTTGTCATCTTTGAGCTTGTCCAGAGTTAGAGAAAGCTGTCTAATGACCTCTCTCTTCTCTTCGTCTTTCTCCAACAGCTGTTTTCTGAGAGTTTCACTCTCTTGGATCAGCTTCAACCTTTCTTGTTCCAATTTCCAAGTGTCATCTTCTTTGCAACTGATCTGAATTGCTTCCTCCTCTTTGAAAGAAGAATCGTTGTCCCCATCTTCGGGGTCATCAACCTCTGAATCGGCATCTTCAGACTGGTCACAAACAGATTCCATGGAATGTAGGTGAAACCTAGAGGAGCGAGATCCGGTTTCCGATGATTTGAGGTGATCGAATCTCTCGGCTAAGGAACGGTGAGCTCGATAAAAGTCTTCTACAAAGGTGATAAGCTCAGGACGCTTCTTGTAGTAAGTCTCTGCACGCTGCGCGAAAGAGTCTGCATTTCCTTCAATGAGCTTTAACATTGCCTTGGTCTTGGCATCAAGCTCTGCAAAATTCAAACCAAAATTGCTCTTCACATAATAAACGACACAACAGAGAGTTCCCACTTCCAAGTAAGAGAATGAATAATTTACCAGCGAGTGTTGAGTGAAGCCATTGAGAATGGTTGGAGCTCTTGTGACTCTCGAACCACCACCATTTCGATTTCTCTTCATCTCTCATCATCTCCCGTCTCGAGAAGATTGTTTTTCGTTTTTCAAATTTTGAATCTCCCTTAAACTCTGTTGAGATTTTGAGATTTATTTCTCCAGATTTTACGCCCACTGGACTCAATGATACTTTGTGTAACGAATATGGATTTGTGCTTTCTCTCTAAACTAGTCTAGCCAATGCCCATAAAAAGCCCAGCGTAATCAGACGAGCTTTGATTTTTAATTGGATTATACAGATAACATATTATTGGGCCTCTTGATCCATCAAGTCGAAGAGTTGATCACCGATACCGAAGCCCAGCATCCTGGCCATGTCGCTCGTCTTCAACCTGGGCTTGGGGACGCCGTGCCGTTTCAGCCAAGGATAAACAACAAACACTTTGTTCATGACGAAAAGCTCCAACGCCTCAGGATTGAAAACGACGCCCATTCTCATGCTCATCTGGTGTGGGACTAACATGGCTGCATAACGAGCAAGTTCGCCGGCTCGCCAGTCGAGGAGAACAGGAAGCCAAGGGTACATTGCATCGAGCCTCACGAACCATAGTCTTATGTCTGGGTATTCTGATAGCTCACGCGGATCCCTAGGGTCTTCTCTCCTGTAATTGATGGTGAATCCGATGGTTCGATCCATATACCCTTTAGGTTCAGCTACACACATATTCAAAATCCAAATTAACATTCATCTTCAACGCATGAATGAATTTAAAATTTTGTTACCTGAGGAAGCCGAAGTTATGCCGGTGGCTTTCTGAAACGGGGATAGGTCAAGCCGCCCAATCGAGTCGTTGTCGATGACTACTTCGAACCGGCCGGTCGTGGGAGGCATAGGAGGCTCCACTTGATCAGAATCTGCTCCCTTTTTACAAAAATTATCAGCCTTTTATATTGTTTGACAAGATTGGGTAAGGAACAGCATATACGCACCGTCGTCATTTTCGAAAGCAGAGATATCGAAATTGCCAGAAGGATTGAAGGCGACGGAAACTGCTACGTCTTCTGCTCTCCTCTTCTTCACACTCCAGCCGGCGGTTTTAGGCGTGTCCAACGCCGGCGATTGAACAGTTGGGCACCGAGAGGCGTAATAACTCGGCGATGGGAAAAGCCACGGGACAAGACCTGCCTTTGCTGCCATTGACAGAACAGTGATCTCTTTCTCTCTCACTCTCTGTCTTATTTTTATCTTCTTTCTTTGGCATTTTCTGCATTTCTTTCGATTTTATCCGTTTCCTTCACCGCACAAATATTGTATTGGTCTACCTTACTTAAAGGTTTTATATTTAAGCAAAATTCATTTCTTTTTAAGTTAAAATGAGCGATTGCTCATTGCAGATTACTGAGCTCTCTTTCATCGAAAAATGGTTTCAATTCAACTCAAGGAAAACAGGTCGAATCTCCTCCCGAAATAATGGTTTGGTGACTTGGTGTTGGTTCAGCCTAGCCCATATTGACGGTAATATGGATTCTTACGGCCCAATACATTTTTGTAAAGAGATAAAGCCAATATAGTAAACTATTAATAATTTCCTTTTGGACTGATATACTTCACAACATTATTAGATTTGACCTAATCAATATTTGGAACATTTCATCTTCATTTATTGAAAAATTAATAAAAAGTTAAACGTTAGTTAATACCTTTTGGACCTTTAAAGCGGCGAAAGTGCGGTGATCACGGCAACAAAAAGCTTTCGTTTTGACAAAAAATAATTTATACTATTTGTTTTAGATTGCGTAAAAATTGGGCAAAAACAGAAAGAAAGCTTCCAATTCAAATAAATATATATTTTTAATGATGTAATTTGTAATTATTATTTTTGAAGATGGTGGCGAATCTAGACGAGTGGTCTGCGTTTTCTCACTATTTGGACGGATAATTTTGACAGATTCCGAAAATGTTTCTATATTTTTTTCTTTTGATCATATTCTATGAAGTCTCAAAAGTAAAACTGAATGGTTAGCTAAAAGTGTTCGAAATTTATTTTAAAATTGTGCATTTGTAAACAATATATCCTCTTCTTCCGCTAATAAATTAAAGTAATATATATGTTAAAAAAAAAACTTGTAATTATTATCTTTAAAATCTACATGCTTTTATGATTTTAATTTATCTTGGGCAAGAAAATCTAGTCACTTACCACTATTGCACTAAAATTTCAACATTTCCAGATAACTTCCTACATTATCACTTTATTCTTTGTATTTTGTTATTCAAATTCAATTAATTTAAAGCCTACTTTATTTTTCAATGCAATGATTCATTCATGTGGCATAATATATTTTTTTAAATAAAATTGCCCTTATACATTAATAAAGATAAGATACTAAATCGGTAGAACAACATAAATACAGTGGTCCATAGAAAAATATTTTTATTTGTTACATAAAAATTAGTTTCAAAAATAAATAAATTACAATATACCTGTTGACAAAAAATACATATGGTGAAATTTTATTTTTAAAAAATACAAATGGTAAAAAAAAGACAGAGAGAGAAGGGAAGCGATTGGATAACACACAGACACATACATAAACACTCCTTTGTTGATGACCAAACCCTAAAATCTGTTTCCTCTGACCGCTTCTGTTGTTGTAAAAAAGGCATTACCTTTCGAGTGTTGTCGATATCGATGCCCGAATCTGGGACCTGGTTATTGCTTCCCAGCTCGGCCCGGACTCTTTTGGTGCTCAATCTGGTGTTTAAATTCCCTGTGGAAGCCTTTGATGTGAAGCTTCGATAAGTTGTAAATCGATGCGGGCCTTTAATTTCTCCCGTCGATAGCCATTGGTAATTTGTTAGGTATTAACTTTTGGGGATCTTTGTATAATCGGATCTTGCGTTGTCGAAGTTTGTGCCTACTGTGCTAGTACTCTTGCTCTGAGTTAAGTTTACGAAGCCTGTTGTGTGTTTTTTGGGAGGAGCTTGTGTTTAATTCGTTGAGATCAGGTGTGGAACAGATCTTTAGAAACATTCTGACCTTGAGGCGAGATCTCGTTCGTTCAGAATGTGGGTTTTTTAGGGCTTTTCAAAAGTCAGCAACTTTGAATTTAGATGCGTTACCAGGATATAGAGACTATTGAAAGGCTGTTTAAATAGGTAGAATTCAAAACCATGTCGTTCAAGAGTCTAATTCAGGACATGAGAGGAGAGCTGGGGAGTATATCTAGAAAGGGATTCGATGTGAGATTCGGGTATGGGAGATCGAGGTCTCAGCGTGTGGTTCAGGACACTTGTGTTCCTGTGGATGCTTTCAAGCAGAGCTGCTGGGCTAGTATGCCCCCGGAGCTTCTTAGGGATGTTCTCATGAGGATAGAGAAATCCGAAGACAGTTGGCCTTCTAGGAAGAATGTTGTCTCTTGCGCAGGTGTGTGCAGGAATTGGCGAGAAATCGTCAAGGAGATTGTCAAAGTTCCTGAGGTTTCTAGTAAATTAACATTTCCAATCTCCCTGAAACAGGTTGAGTATTCCATACATTCTCTCTTTACTTTATTATTAGCTTGAGTTCCTGAGGTGCTTCTTTAGGCTAATCTTTTTCTTATTTTCCTCTAGCCGGGTCCAAGGGGATCACTTGTTCAATGCTATATTATGAGAAACCGCAGCAATCAAACTTACTATCTATATCTCGGGTTAAACCAAGGTGAAACAAACAGATGCTATTTTTCTCTACGTCGCATTTCTAATCTTTATGTGAATAACAGTGAAGTGCTTGCTTTTTCTGGTTCAGCAGCAGCCTCAAATGATGATGGAAAGTTTCTTCTTGCTGCAAAGAGGTTTCGGAGGCCAACTTGCACTGATTACATCATCTCCTTAAATTGTGATGATGTCTCAAGAGGAAGCAATACCTATATCGGGAAGCTAAGGTACACAGCTACATATTGTGTCTATGGTTTTATATACCTCATTTTCATGTTTTGGCTAATAACCTTTATCTAATCTGACTTTCTTTCAGATCTAACTTTCTGGGGACCAAGTTCACTGTCTATGATGCTCAGCCAACGAATCCTGGAGCTCAGGTTTCCAGAACCCGTTCAAGCAGACTTCTCAGTTTAAAACAAGTGAGCCCTAGAATTCCATCTGGCAACTATCCTGTAGCACATATCTCATATGAGCTTAACGTCCTGGGTTCTAGGTGATTAATCTCCTTGCTTACAGATAAATTCCGAGAGAAAAAAATTATTGCTTATATGGCTTTTGCTAATTATGAACATTGTTGTGTCAAACCAGAGGACCGAGACGAATGCAGTGTGTCATGGATGCCATACCTGCATCAGCAGTAGAACCTGGAGGAACAGCTCCAACACAGACAGAACTTGTCCACAGCAATCTGGATAATTTCCCGTCATTCTCCTTCTTCAGGTCAAAGTCAGTTCGAGCTGAGAGTGTTCCTTCTGGTCAGTCGTCTGCTGCTCAGAAGGAAGGGCTGCTTGTCCTGAAGAATAAAGCGCCCAGATGGCATGAGCAGCTCCAGTGCTGGTGCCTCAACTTCAATGGGAGAGTCACTGTAGCTTCTGTCAAAAACTTTCAGCTAGTAGCTGCTCCTGAGAACGGTCCTGCAGGTCCTGAGCACGAAAATGTGATTCTCCAGTTTGGGAAAGTTGGCAAAGATGTGTTCACAATGGATTATCAGTACCCTATTTCTGCCTTCCAGGCTTTCACCATTTGCCTTAGCAGTTTCGACACCAAGATAGCATGTGAATGATTTCAGCAACCCGTGTGACTTGGGCTTTTTTAGTTTGTATTATGTTGAAAGAGAAAACTGCTTTGGCTTCGTCTAAGAAGTGTGTGTACATATAGTTTCAAAACTCTTGGCAAGTTCATAAAAAAGAGAGTCAAAATTCGAAGACAGTAGTTCTGATGTTGTTCTGTTGTATTGCTAGTGATTGTAGTTCCAGACTAAGATTTCAGCACCCTGGAAATTAACTTGATCCCTTTTTTATGTTTTGTTTATGAGAATATATATCCCGAGTAATCAGAAATTCAGATATTAGAAGTACGTGAGGCTTGCATGTAAGATTGCTTTAAATAAAGCATGTGCTATATCGTTTACAGATTGCTTTAACATTTGATGATTCTAAGTGACCAAAAGAGACAGACGTGATCAATAATAGGGAGGAAGAAGTGGCGGTGCAGGTGGTGGTGGGCCGCCAAAGCAATCTCGTAGCAGCCAGCAGCAGCACAGACAAGAAAGACTGCAAAATTCCACGGTCATAAGTGACCTCTATAACTCTCTACAAAATACTTAAAAGAGAACAGGGTAGTAGAGAATGTCTTTACCAGGAACATATCATATCTGAAAACGCAGTAAAGAAACCACCTATGGGTGGCAAGAACCCAGGTCCTCCAGGTCCAAAGGGTCCACCAGGTCCTCCGGGTCCAAAGGGTCCACCAGGTCCTCCGGGTCCAAAGGGTCCACCAGGTCCTCCGGGCCCACCAGGTCCTCCAGGTCCACCAGGTCCCATGACAGAACTTTCAACAGTATGGTCGTGGTCGTGTTGGAAGACATGGGAAATACATATATAGGAGTTTGGTTGTGGCCTAATCTTCAACGAAACAAATAGTTGAGGAAGAAAGAGAGATGCAACATAGCTTCGAGCCGCAACTACTCTTCCTCTCATATCCACCTTTATTTACCAACTCTTCAAATCCAAGTATGTTTTGCGCAATTATCTTATTAATCGTTGTTGCTGTTCGAGACCATTACTCTTGTCAAATCAAAGTGTTGATGGACCAAAAAATTTCACTTGTCAATTTTTCTAATAATTAGATTGCCTCAGATTATCATCATATTGGTTGGTACATTGCAAAACAGAAAAATATAAAGTTGCCATGAGCTCCGGCCGGTAATAACATACAGTAGGTGGTTTAAGACTTGGGCTTATTGAGGAGCATCTGACCCAAATATGCCAACATTATCATTGGGCCTACTAAGTTACAACTTGAGCTCGAAAGATCATCAGATATAACAAACCCTTACACCTTCCCGCTCCATGGATCTCGTATGTTTCTGGCTGTCCCCTGTACAGACTCTGTGAGTGACAAGAACATCATGTTGAAAATACACAAACTTATTTTGATCATAGACATGTTATATGATAGATCAAGCAGACTTAGGTCTGTGTATCAAAGTAAATTGATACCTCATCATGGATTTGCTGCCTTAGCGAAACGTCCCCTGATTCTTGTCCTGCTTTCTGCTCGAACCTTGCGTGATTCATACCTGATGTGTTTCTCGTACCTGTTTGATCAAAACCACACAACATGATAAAAGTTCCCAATCTTAATATAATTGTCCTGTTAAATATTTTTACAAATAAGTGATCTTTACCTTCGAGATTTCTTCTTTTCTTTGTAACGAGAGAGAGCAGAGTTCCTCTCAAGACTGTTGATCTCATGGTTAGGCAGTGTGGATCTTGTACTAGTGTTGCAAACCGGCACCATCACAGTCTCTTCTTCACATTGGTTCTCAGGTTTCTCATTCGACTCTGACAAGTTTCTTAGCAGACAACTATATGGAAAGTCTTCATCTTTCTGATCGAACCATTTCAGCCCACTCTCCTTTACAATTGAGATATTTGCGTTGGAATATATATTAAACTTAAAAGCGTATAGGTAACAATAATCGTAAGAAGAAGAAAAGTCTCTGTTACCAGCGCGCATGTATTAAACATATCCGGTGCCATGAACTCGAATGCAGCATCGATCTCAGCATCTGGTGCTTCGAATTTGAGACAACTTGGCTCGGATTTTGCCAGTTCACGGAGCTGTCGGATCATCTCATCTTTGTGTTTCCCACAGGTGGCGTGACGGTTCTGAAATGTTATCAAAACATATCAGATATATAAAAAGACGTGAGTGACTCGAAAAGACAGAGCATATTACTATATATACATTATTACCTACCTTAGGGAGAGGAGGAACATCGGTGGCTCGGTAATTGTGACTACCTGAGCCACTCGAAGCAACCAGATCATTGAGGCTCAGGAACTCTGGTGTCTCCCAAATCAAATCGGAATCAGAAGTGAGATCACCAAGGCCAACGATTGCCAACAACTCAGGCACCGAGGGACAGCCCGTAAATCCTTCAAAGGGTCTCCGGCTATGAAGCGAGGATGAGGCAGTGTGGTGTTGCCAATCGCAGTTTTGGCAGAGCACAGACCTTTCTGTGTCGCAGAAAACGGAAGACGGAGAGTCGTTGCAGGAGTCGCATAAAAGTGATCTAAAGTGTTTGCTGAATAGTTGGTTGGTGACATGGACTTGCTTGTCGCAGGCTAGACAGAGTTTTGCAGAGTCAGCTTTGCAGTAGACAAGAGCGACGGATGAGTCGCAATAGTCGCAGAGACGGTGACGTTGATGAGCTTCTTCTTCTTCCATGGAAGACGACGCCGACACTATTTTGGTAAGAATAAAGAAAGAATCTTCCTTCCGAATCAGCTTAGTTTGGGATATTATTTGGGACAAAGCAACAACTTAGGTTGGGAAAAAGCGATATCTCATTAAGTATTCTTGGGAATGACGTTAAAGTGACGCCATTGTTAGACAAGTCAACATTTCTTGGGGAAGAAGATGTTTAGACTCATTTAACTTACTCCTCGTGTCATGCTTCCCCTGCCTTTCATTTATTTTCTCCTTATCTCTCACTTAATTTCAATATTATTATTATGGGATGGAAAACTATAATAAGATTTGATTTGGATGTGATATAGACATCAATCATGACAAAACTACTTCTACACAATACGGATTAGACAGGCTAACAAATGAGACAGATTTTAGATTAGCATTTAAAACTAAGATAACCCGTTTTGGCTACCATACGTACAAACAGTCGTAATTGGTTAGACTTTTACAAAGTAAATATAAAAAATAAAGAAAGAGTGATACAAGTTGGCCACAAAAACATCTTCGAATATTATACAAAAGTCCAGAAGGATTGACGTGGCAAATTAGGGGCTTTAGAAAGGGGAAGCTCGTTGTAATTAATTAAAGTGTTTGCAGATTTTATTAACTTTTTTATAAAGAGACAAAAACGACTTAATTTGTCACGTTACCGACATCAGCTAGAATGCTCGAGACGAGCATCGCCGGATCCTACAATTAATTAATTATATTAAGGTAACCAAATCCACAATTTGATCAACTTCACTAATACCTCATGATTCCTTAGTGAAGACAATAAATACTTTGTAATTTATTAGTTGTTGTCAGATAGAGTTGTCTCCAACCCTACTGATCATTTATTTAAACCGACACGATAAGTAAATGACTTACGTACGGCTCGATCGATGGGTACGTACTATCAGAGCTGTCCCTCAACACTAACACATGCTCATCCTATTGTAACAAACATGACAAATTTAATCTTCTAAACTGAAGCCGAATGTTGTTCCATTCCACTTTGGTGATCAATACGCGCATGAGTTAAACAATCCTATTGTTCTTTTTGTCATATTTTTTTAAAAATAGTCCATATATATTGCAAGTAATCATATATAAAGAGGTCCTCCATATTTTGTTAGATACGAATCTGTTGGGTTTTGGGGGATGCTTTAATCACGCGCCAGTCAAAGAATCTAATAACAATGACAACAAAGTGAATGTGGTTCGTACTTCTAACACCTCTTTATACTTAACTTCCGATTAGATTCTCCCAACTCCCAAGATCCCAATAACTTGGAGAGAGGTCACTAAAAGTTGTTCCATACATCTTGTAAAGCTATTCTACTTTTATTCTTTCTTTTTTCCACCTTTTTAACTCCATAGAATCATTAATTTCATTTTTTATAGAAGAAATATAAACTTTATATACTATAGAGACTTTTGATTGGAGAATCTTGACGTAGTTAATTGTGGTAACTTTGAGTAACTAAGGGAGATATAATGATGGTTAACGTTGATTATGAATATATGAGAGCAAATATTATTGTTCACAGCAGCTATATAAGGAATTGTGCAATTACGTATACGATTTTGTGATAGTTATGTAATTAATTTGTTAGTATCAGAAATACAAAAACAATAATAAAACGTGAAGATTCTGATCAAAAGAAAAAGGGAATGATCTTTGTGTAGGGAGGACCGGGGAAGATATCTTCTACTAGGGACCTTAAGATGCCTTAATTAGTATCCTTTTTATAACTGAATTTCTAGGGTGGAGAAACTCGAGTTAAGACTATTATCATATAAGTTTACATAATATATATCTCACACTGGTTTCATGTTAGAGATTAATGGGCAATGCATGAGATGATCAATGAGTAATTAATTACTAATAATGAAGCCGACGTCTTATTAATTAGATATTCAGAAGACGAATTCATGCATGCATGAGATTTGCCACTATTTATTTTATTAAACGTCACATTTTATCTTATGATGTAAAAATATTAAATCGGATGACTGCAGTTAAAACGATAAGTGATGTATTTACCGGTCTGCATAATTAATTCACAATTACTTGTATCTATACAGGTCCGGTCCAATGATATTTGGTGCCTAAAACAAAAAAAAATATTTAAATAAAAAAGGTATTATAATTTCGAACTAGACACTTTAGCTGCTAGGGATAAATACTCAGCCGCCATACTACGAATATTTTCTAAAATTTTGATGCCTTTCTAATTATTATATTAATCTAGTGCCTAAAACAAGGGTTTTATCTGCTTTAGGTAATGACTGCCGATGACTGCCGGGACCGGTGCTGATATATATAGTCCGTTTCATTTTCTTAATGAGTTGCTAACAATATATATGAATACTCTCATCATGTAATGTAATATGTCGAAACCTTATATTTTATGTTTTGCATGTTGCCTGCTTCTAATTAATTCCATCAATATACACGTATAAATGGATTTACTCACCGTCTTACTAATTGAATTTATACATGCAAGAGATCGTTCTAATTAATCTTCAGAAGAGAAATAATTCAAATTAAATTATATTTTTCATTAATTATTACATAATTTAACAGATAGATGTTATACATCAACATACACACAAGTTGATAAACTAAACTGAAACAAGAAACAAGCTTAACAATAGATTAAACATATAAATCAGACGAAGTCCTCATCTGAACATCTAGCTAGTGAATTTTTACTCTAGCTTCAACTGTGTTTATTATCTCACTCTAGCTAGCTAATAATTTAAATAAGATTATTGAGTTGGTTTGATATACATTGGTAGCTAGCTAGTAAAGGATGGACTGATAAGGCTTGATCAAAGGGACGAGAGAGCCACTTAGGTGAAGGGACATGACTTCATTAGTTGACCCAACGAGCTTTCCCCCAACAAAGACAGCTGGAACCGCCGTGGAACATCCGAGCCGGAGAAGAGCCTTCTCGATCTCACGGCAGTCAGGGTCGTTGTCGATCTCGTGGATTGTTGGCTGAACCCTAAGGTCACGGAACAGGATCTGAACTGCGTAACACAGACAACATGAGCTCTTCGTGAAGATCACCACTCCTTTCTCTGTCGACATTCTCATCACTTTGTCCATGATCCTCGCTGAAACTTGAAGATATGTAAAGGTTAGGGTTTAAGCTTTAGGTTTTAGGTGTATATATGTTTCGTTTTGCTTGAGTAAATAAAAAGCTTGAGATCTGCTTGCCTATTTATAGGAAGTGGTAGAAAGTGTTTGGACTGATCTCTCTTTCTTTCTTTTTTTTTTTTTGAAAATAATATTTTAAATATAATTGTAAGAACATATGAAAAAGCAATGATATATATCCGATGCTCAACAGCGAAATTAAAAAGGCGGCTAAGTGATTATTTTTCTTCTTCATACTATTCTATTTGACTGCACAAATTGCAGAGACATTTCTAAATTAATCATTTAATTTATACATTTCTGCTTCAATCGTCACATAACAGTTGATTAATTATACACGAATACAATTCGATTCGTAATCAAAAATCACCTTTTTGTGGGTTAATCGTAAGAAATAGTATATATTCATTTTGGAGGGGCGTAATTATAAAACGTATACATGTTGTTAAGCTTATAAGAAGAATTAGTAAAATTAACATGAATGAAACTACCTTTTAATTTGCCATATATTTCTATTATAAATGGTAGTATAAATTTTGAACAACACTTAATCACCAACATTTATTTTTATATTATAACTATTTGCACTATATTATTCATGAGCATAACTTAAAAATCAAACAACTAAATATATATATATTGATAGAAATCATTATACATATTCTTATATTATAATATTTGCTAGAAATCAAAAAACTTAAACAAACACAATCTTTGATTGAGCTGAAATGATCTCATATAATAGTGACGAAGGGCATGAGATTCAACTAATTATGCTATAGTCTTCCTTTGGAGTAAATGTTCATGAATCGTATCTCTCCACAATTGGTTTAGATTCATGCAATTAAAGGTAACATCTTGTCATTGTATCTTTTTCATCAATTGATCATTTAATTATGTTTCGATATTCCCTTGTACTAGTTTAGCTTTCTCTCATCTCTCAGCTCAACCGCATAACTCAAAATAAACTCCTTCGATTTATATACAGTGGCGGATGTAGTAAGAATAAGAGAGAGAGTAAGGCACATGTCCAACCCACAAATTAAATTTTAGTTAAAGTTCATATTATTTTCATGTTTTAGCTCAAAAAAATTTAATTTTTACAATAAGGTGCTTCGTCTTATATTAAGAAATACAACATGATAATATAAAGCCTAGGTGCAGTAGAGATAAATATATAAGAAGAAGAAAGGGTAGTCAATTTATAATCTAAAAAATTCTGAAAGCAGATCTACTTTGATTGAATCTCTGCGTCAAAAGAGAGTAAAGATTGGAGCTTTCGGTGATAATAGTACATTTGTGATTCCCCCTACACCAACTTGCCAAACCCAAATATTCTATCTTTCTTTTAATTTTGTCATATATTCTTCTTCTCACACTTAACACTATTGATTGATTCTCTTCTTTCGATATGTTTCTCTTGCCGGACGCACCTGTGTCACGCGTGGATCACACGCATCAAGTGTCCATCGGCTGTTTCATAAATTCTTACTTTACTTTTCCTATTAGATTCTTTTGTTAAAGGGTTTCATGTATGTGATTCTCTTCTATGTTTGATTCATAAACCATCATATTTAATTATATATACCATACTTTTGATATCTAGTCGTATAACATACATTTTTATCAATAAAAAAACTAGATACATGCAGTTATGAAAAGATGTTATGCTAAACCCAAATTATCTCCCGATATTACTTGCCTAAAATAGTCTTAGAATAGTACTCTTCTAAGATTCCCAACAGTATAGTTCATACAGTTTATATATATTATGTATTATATTAAACTTAGATGAATATATGTAATATATCGTTGATCACGAGATGACATAATGAGTTAGCTAGTGAGAATAAGAAATAGTAATTAAGAAGCGTGATATATGTATATGATGTGGTCACAGCCATATGGCTTTAGAGTCCTTTAACATCTGCTTAAGCGACCCATCTACGTGGAAGGAGATAACGTCTTTAGCCGAGCCCACATACCTCCCGCCTAGGAATACCGCTGGGACAGCCGGGTTAGACCCGAAGACCCGTAAGAGAGCCCGCTCCATGTCACGGCCTTGTGGGTCCTTGTCAAGCTCATGGATCGCTGGACTTGCCCCGTGCTCATAGAAGAGAGTTTTGATGCTATGACACATGCAACATGAACTCTTCGTGAATATCACTGCCGCCTTCTTCGATGCCAAATCTCTTACTCGTTCCATATAGATGATATGATGGTGAATTGGACCCTTGAGTGTGCTGATTGATGCTAACACAAGCCGATGGATCAATTATTATTTATAGGCCCTCGTATGCTGGATTTTGGATATTTTAAATCCATATGGATATACACGTTTTACATGTACATATAATTAGTAAATACTCAAAAAGAAACAAAAAGTAATTAGGCAGCTTACAAAAAGAGGCTAGAGCCAAGATATAACTTTATTGAGATATTAGTTTGAGATAAGGAAATGAGATCAAATTATAAACGCATTTTACCAATAGTTTAACAAAAAGATAACTTGTGTTGCTTTCTATCTGCGACAGGCAGCAGCATTACATACCCATAATATATTTTTTTTATACAATAATATTAGTTTATTTGGAATAAAATTGTATGAACAAAAAAAAGGTGATATTTAATGTTTTTTGTTCATTCAGACGCTTATTTTAATAGTAATAATAATTAAGATGGTCAAAAGTATCCGTATGTAAAAGATATTGGTCATAAATAAGATTTGCTTATAAATATCTTCATAAAATTCAGGTAAGATAGATAGATAGTAAATTAGCAACAAGATGAATAGTTTGTCGGAAATGCAACAACGTGGCGAACAGAGGATCAGTTATGTGTTGTTGTTTGCATCCCGACCGTCGATCTTCGTAGACGAGCAGAATCTATGACCAAACACGTTGACTTTCTCCAAATTCTCTCTACCTGTAATATTAGGCCCTCACTCAAAATATCTCACCTTTTTTTTTCTTTTTGCAAGTTTCATTGAATCCAATTATTTATCCTCGAGAGGTTTCCAATGGGCCTCTAAACTCAATTCATAATATTAAGACCCATTTCGCATAACAAAAAGGCCCAGTGGTGATCTTCACAAGACGGATACTTATTGAGGATCGAATTCAATCTAAGTAACCGTAAGCAAGAAAGAGAAGAGAGAATCGCGACAATAACACAGGGATTTTTACGTGGTTCGATCGTAACTGATCTACGTCCACAGCCACACTAATTGATTTCACTACTCGAAAAAGTTAGGGTTTACAATTACATTGGGATATATATATATATCTATTGAGATTTGGGCCACACGGCCCATAAATAACTGAAAGCCCAAAACCAAAAACGATTTTAGCGTGGGGAATCAAGGGATTCCTGGCAAATCAGTCTCCACAACTCAACAATACTAACCAACACTTGAAATTTATCCCATTGAGTCTGTGATGCTAATGACATAAAAAAAAACCCGAGTAGAATGTTATCAAGAAGGTTTGACTTTGTTTTTTCAATCTATACACACTCAAATTCACTCTCCACTTATCAAATTTCTACACAAAAGCATTAGAAAACTAGGAATTTAAGAAACAGAGTGACATCTTCTTTTCTGAAACATGAATTGTCTCTCCGAATTCGTCTTCTCCTCCGTATGCTTAATGCTGCTACTCGCAGTACTTTGGCTGCTCCTAAATCTCAAAACGATTGAGTTCAACTTGTTTAGACCTCTAGACAGCTTCCTGAACATTCCATAACGCCTTCTCCGGCTCGGTTTCACAAAGTCTCTCTTCATAGAAACATGATCCTTCTCAAGATCCGTCAATCTCATCCTCATCCTGGCCACTTCCAGTCTCAGCTCTCTGTTCTCTCTCCTCACCGATGCGTAGTTGTCTCGTGGCGAGATTGCTCCACTCGCCATCCCGCTTCCCGAGCGGTTTGGGAATAAGAAGAACTGACTTTGGCTGGAACCGCCAGTGCCACCGCTGCCACCACTCGTCATGGCGTTCTTGAGCCGTGTTTGCTCATAGAACAAGACTTGAACAGCGATCTGGACCGGGAGTCTCTCGTTTTGCGCAGCATGGCTACTTGCGTCTTGTGACAGTTTCTGACAGCTGATTGTCTTGCACAGACGGTACCTCTCCGAATCTTTCATGTGTGGATGAACCTAAAAGAAAAACGATAGGAATCAAATTCATAAGAGGCAAAGTTCTGAATCAAATTCATAGGAATCAAATTCTTAATGATGTTTGATTACTTTGAGGAAGATATCAACGGCTCGGTAAAGGCCATCGCAGACGACGCGAGCATGGTCAGGGAGAAGCTCTGCGAGAGCTATGAATTTGGAGGGAGGGAGGCTCGAGTCGAGTGCCACCTCAGCGAGATAACTATCCATCAGCTTCGACACCTTGAAGATGGAGCTCTGTTTCGGAGACTCAGGCCCCTCGAAATCGTACATTGCCATCTCGCTCTCGTCAACCACATCTCCAGTAACATCGTCGTCGTCTTCATCCTCCTCTCTATAGTCACACTCGTCAAGATTCAGGAACATCGAAAAGATTCGCTGCACCGAGTCAGTGTCGTACATTGCGCCGATATTAGCCGGAATCAGGATATCTTCAAGGATCGCCTGGTCTAGCTGGTGGCTGATTCGTCTCTCCAGATCCGATCTGCAAGACACAGAAGTTCCAGATGCTATAGCTGTCTTCAACAAGCTGGAGAGAAACGAGATAGGGATGGAGCTTTTGTTAGCTTGTGTGGGGAGGAGGCCAACGACCGCTTCCAGGACGATTCGCTGTTTCCTCTGTAGATCAGAATCTCCTTTAACGAGAGTTGGTTCTCTAATGATTTGAAGTGATTTGCGAGCGTAGCTCATAAGGATCTCACTGATAATCTCCTGATTGAGACCTTTAGATTTCATGGCGGAGAGAACTCTCTGAAAGAAATCGAGCTTGAGGATGGGTAGAGAACGTCCCCACCAATCAGAAGGTTTCTCCGTCTCCGGCAATCTCCCGACGCAGCCGAATTTCTGATCAAGCTTGAGCAAACCAGAGGCTAGCTGTTCTTTGCAAGCATTTACAGCGATTGCGTTAACGAGCCTCCCAACGAGGTTGATCTCTTCAGCTACAGGCAACAGCCTCTCACTGGAGTGAAGAACACTGATTGAATTCGAAATGTCATTAAATATTGAGTCTTTAAGGTAAGCCTCTGTTCTCGCCTCCAGATTCTTCTCAGACAGTTCTTCTGTCATCTCCAGGTAATGAGCCACGCATCGCAACGCTGCTATGTTTGACAAGTTGAACTGTACGCCAACACCATAGCAGAACTTGGCAGCGAGCTCGAATGATTCTGAGCCGCCAGGAACTGCGGGTAGGTTCAGGCTCGTGTCTTTCGATTCCAGAACAAGTTTCCTGATTCTTCCACTCCGAGAGACGAGAGGAAACTGAGAAAAACAGAGACAATGAGTTTGTGTAAGGAGTCTTTTCTTCTTCTTGGAGCTGCTAAGAGTTGAAGTTGGGTTACCTTGTGAAGAGAAAAGCTAGCAGAGCCAACTTCGATGGTTAAGTCACTAGTAACTTCAGAGACCGGCCTGGAACAGAGAAGTCAGAAGTGTGAGACAAATACCAAATTCACAAGAAAGAAAGTGAAAAGGAAAGAGATGAGTTAAGAGTACCATTGAGGAGTGTGTCTGATACTGGAACTAGGACGAAAGGCTCTTTTCAAAGCAACACTTTGCCTCAACTCAGGAGCAGTAACAACACCCATTTTTGATCCCTTCTCCCCAAAACAATAAAGTTGCAAACCTTTTTTCTTCTTCTTCAGACACAAATCCGATGTTATTGCAAACACCTGCAACTATGTTTTGGTGTTTTTTTACCAAAAATGTTCCCTACTGTCTGTCGGCTGTCTCTCTCTTTCTTCCCTTTCAAATATGAAAGATTGTGAGATGCAATGAGTTAAAAAAAAACCCACAGGAATTCATGCAGGATTAAAGCTGAATCATGACTTTCTTCTTTTTTGCTTTCCTTGTAATTGTTTTTCTTTCTGTAGACATCATTTAGTATTATAAAATAAGGTTAACACAACTTTATCTTCCGGGAATTAGGACACTGATCTCGCTTCTTACAGGTCGTGTTTGAGACGTCGTCTCTTATGAGCAGCTGCTGATCTCATCTCTCACACTCACATATAGTTTTCACTAGTTATAGCAAGGTAAGTGTAATAATATTTGTTCTATTTTTAGAATTTTCTTACAAGATTTCTATATATAAGGTGGATCTGTAGATGTTATGTGTAAATTGAAATATATGCAACGATTTCACTTTTATAATTTGTAAATGAAAAGCAATAAACGAATGTTCATTAGAGTAAAAAGTCAATTAAGTGTGCAGTTTATTACTTATGCTTTTCGGTGAAAAGTTTAAAAGGTTTCTTTATCTTGTTGTCTTTTGATTTACACGGTTTATGTTTTCTTTTTCTTTATTTTTTTAAAAAACAAAACAAAAACAATAGTGCAGGAAATGTGAATGGATGCATTGCTTTTGGGGTTTGTAATCATACCTCTATGTTTTTTTATATAATTATAAAACCCAAGGACAGAGAAAACAAAAAGAAAATTGTTTAGTAATAGTAGTAGAAGATGAAGTAAAGTAAGACGAAAAGAGGGTCTACCTAATATACTCAATAAGCAGAATGAAAGACGCTATTCATTTTAATATTGAGGCATCTCATTCAATCAACCAAATAATTTCCTTATTTACAAACCATCATTAAAGGATAATGTTTTCACATTCAAGATTTTATTAAATTAAGTGATGTGTATTCTAGTATAGTAATTTGTTTTATTTGAAACAACACTCATATCAAAATTGAGGAGAGGCAAGTGGGGAGGCAAATCATAAGAGCAAATGATGACTGACCATTTATATATATATATACTTCCATCATTTCTCTCGTCTCTCTTTATATCACTTTCCCAATGCAATGATCGATTTACACGATTAGTGTCCTCCCCTCATCTACTCCTAACTTTCATTTCATTTCTTTACATTTCATAAGTTACTCGAAAAACAGAATGATCATGGAATTAACCTTCAACATTAGTTTTAACTTCTTAAAATGTTTATATTTTCCCCTCACTTTTAGTTTAACATATCTATTGTTGAAACATTAACAACACACTTAATTTAACTACAAATCAAGAACACACCAGACAAATCATAATCCACCAATTGGCAGAATAAACGGAAAAAAAAAAAGAAAAAAAAAATCTACGAGAAGAGAATTGAGTTTCATTCTGTTTGTGTTTTTACTTACAGCCGCAACGGGTCTGAAGTAGAAGTACGAAGAAGACAACATAACCTGGTCTGGTCTCTATACAAACATTATACACACAAAAAAAACAAAAGAAAGCCTTTCCTTGTTTCTTTTCGTCTTTGATATATGCACATATAGATTTCCTCTTATATATGTGATTCTCTCTAACTTCTTCTACTCAAATAGGCTTTTTCTTACGTACGGAGGTTATATATATATATAGATTCACATCACATGCTTCTTCAATATAATAATCATATGAATTGCAAAAGGTAAAAGGTGATCCAAAGGATTGCGTATGCGTACCCTTTTCTCAGGTGATTTAATCAAAAGGATCGACGAATTTCGCGCCCTTGTCTTGTGAATCGGCTACCTGTTAGAGGAAGAGAGCTCGAGAGTTGCAGGTCAGAGAATGCAACTGAGCCCCCGCTCTGGGAAAATATCAAACCTGCCGAGATATTTGATGTGCTTCTTGAAGTAGGCAAACCGGTCAAGTACGGATCTTTTGCACCACCGGTTATGAGCTCAGTCGAAGAACCAGAAGGGACTACTGCGAGAGCACCCAAGAGAGAGTTCACTGGATAAGGAGCTACAGGTGCATCAGCTAGGGAGGAGGCAGAAGGATTGTATCTGATGGTTCCCACAGGATGATCAAATTTACATGTTGATCCAAACTTACAGAAGCCGTTTTGTACATAGAAAGCACAGCGTTGCACACCCTGTTTTTAATCCAAGTAAATTGGATTTAGAGAAAAATGCTACTACTGTATGATCGATCTCATCAATCCCACTGTTAAAAATGCAATAGTAAAATGTGCATCCCTTTACGCTATACAACAAAAACCTTTATGATGTAGAGAGAGCATACCGGGCGTAGAGGAAGACCAACGGGGCTGAGGATGCAATTAGCTCTTGGTGGAACCCGATCTCGAGGATGGTGAAACTTACAAGATGTTCCAAACTTACAGTCTCCTGTTTTCAGATAGTATTGGCACTCTGGTTCACCGGGTCTCTCTGGAAAGGTATGTTCTTTCTGAATAACACCTGTAGGAGAAGACAGAGATGGATAAACCCCATGCAGCGGAGAAGTGGTTGAAGAGAGCTGTGTAACTCCATACAAAGAAGTTGCCCCAACAGCATGCTGCGCACCAGGAGATAGAGCAGGGCTCACAGGCGCCTGAACCAAAAGCAAATGTGAGAGTAGGAGGGCAAGAGGGAGAAAGAGAGTGTGTGTGTAGTAAATAACAAATGTATGGATGATACAACAATCTAAAAGAATACCGAATAAGGACTCCAGCCTGGAATAGGAACAACCCCCGGGGTTAATAGCATTGGACCATAGGCCCCTTGCATATAAGAACCGGAAAGAAGAGTTCTTGCAACTCTCAAGCTAGAGGATGGACCTCCATATTGGTCAGGCATAAGTGACTGCACCGATGGATAAAACTGAGGTGCAGATGCTGGTGGTGGTGGGACAGTTGTACCAGCAGGCTGAGGATGATGAAACTTACAGGTTATACCAAATTTGCATTGCCCCGTTTTCAAATAATAGGAGCATTCATTCTCACCCTACAAAGAGTTTTAAGAGATTACACAAACCCAACGACTAGGTTTTGTAAAGTAACATGTACAAAACCGAGGGAAAACAAAGCTTACCTCTCGTACTGGGTATCCATATATATTTAAAGGGACATGGCTCATGGATCCACCTGCATTCTTTGGATGGTGGAACTTGCATGATGCCCCAAATTTACAGGTTCCAGTTTTCAAATAAAACTGTAAACATAACCGTCAAATGCATGATCAATAAGGATAGCACTAAAACTCAAGTTGTACATTGTCGTGGAGGTTACCTGACATGGGGGTTCACCAACACGTTCTGGATACTGCCCCGTAGCTCTAACAGTTGCTTCAACCTACATAAATGCAAAAGTGTGAATTGCAAATCCTGGCCAAGTGAAGAGGAAAAATGAAATGATAGGGTAGGTATGCGAAATCATGCTACGTTCTCAGAAATACCAAAGAAGATAAAGACAGGAGGGAGAGGCAAAGTCAAAGGTAAGCCAATGGAAAAGATAGATTTTGACATAACCATAACAGAAACCACATTACAGAGAAGAGAGCATTGAATAGTTTCCTAGAATGGTTAAAGAGGAAAGCAGAAGTAAGAAAAATGTTACCGTTGCACGATCACGAGGATGGTTGTAACGACATCTATCACCATAACCACAGACACCAGTTCGCATGTAGTAGGCACAGTCAGGCGCACCTGGTCTCTCTGGGTACGTTTCGCCACTCAACCCTAATCGCCACATGGATTCTGCAACAAATCACGATTTAGAAATACTAGAAGAAATCTAAAAAGCGTGTTTGAATCCCCACAAGTGCCATTTGTCAGAAACCCTAAAGAAATCGTACAGTTGCTGAAGGCGCATGCGAATAAAAAAAGAAGAAGAAGAGAGACCTTCGAGTCCGGTGTCGGCATCGCCGGGGCTCCAGTCAGGACCTTGAGGAGATTGTGAGCCATTGATGGGCGGATTACGGGCATACATCTACTACATCCGACGCTACAAAACTCCTATTTCGTTTTTTTTTTTTGAAATTAGGGATTTGGTGTACAGTAAAGTTAGTAAACTCGCCTACTAGTTGCACACAGTTCATGAACAAATGTCAAAAAGCTCATTGGGGGATCGACGAAGATTACCGGAGAAGCCGATTCGTAAGGAAATATTGCAACGAAAGCTGAGAGAAACAGAGATGTCTTCTTCTTCTTCTTCTTCAATACTCTGATTCAGGGAGCTTCTTTCGTCCCTTCTCTCTCCTCTTTCGCCCTCGAAGAATACCGTACAGTCGGTCTTCGTTTCTTTTTTTTTTTTTTTGCTTTAACTTTTTTTTTTTTTTTTTTTTTTTNTTTTTTTTTTGCTGCTCTTAATATTAACGCTTTATATTCTTGCGTTCAAAAAAAAAAAAAAATTATAAGCTAATGGAAATAGCGCGTAAAATAATTAGACTTTAGATTAGATGATAAAATTATCATCAGCTCAGAGTCGTCTGATCAAATTCGCAAATGGGTTTCAGATTTCAAATCATTTCTAGATTGTCAGCTTCTTCATCATCACCATCCCTTTCTAGATTGTCCTCTCTTTCTCATCTTCGATCTCCTCCTCTCCCACTTTCTTCTTCCCAGAACCCTATATTCTATCTCTCCCGAAGATCCCATTTTAGTCACACTCCTCGAAATGATGGCGAGAAGATTTTCCGTCTTGGTTTCACCGCAGATATTGGTTTATCTCTCGGTAAAGCTCTAACCGGTTATCTCTGCGGCAGCACTGCTATTATCGCCGATGCTGCCCATTCCGTTTCCGATGTGGTAATCATTTTTCCATCTCTCAATTACTTGACACATCCACCAGATTCTTTGCTTGCTTTTGCTTCTCACTGATTTCCATTTACATGTCAGGTTCTAAGTGGTGTTGCTCTAGTCTCTTACAGAGCTGCAAATGTTCCTAAGGACAAAGAACATCCATATGGTTCGTTTCCCTGCTTCTTCTTCTTTTTACTTTATTTTTTATTATGAATGAATTATTGAGATACCGTTTCCTTCTTTCCCCCAGGTCATGGTAAATTTGAGACTCTTGGAGCCCTTGCTATCTCCGGCATGCTTTTGGCTACTGGCTGTGGTATTTCGTGGCATGCTTTTGAGCTTTTAGTTGTATGATCTTTCTTACACACGGCTCTTCTCATTTCTTCTTTCCCATTTATCGCCTCTTTATTCTCTCAACATCCCATTATTACTACTGCTCTTTTATTACTCATCTGCACCTTCAAAACGTTGCTTTGTATATGCGTCCCTTTGATTTTACTGATTAGACATTGCTGCTTCATATCTTATTAAATGATTTATCTATATTTAAATATGACTTGTACTGAGATTTCTTCTTCTCTCTTCGCTTCTCATTGCCAGAGTGCACTATCCACATCTCCTGAGGTCGTTCTTGGAAATCATAGTCACGGTGGACATCATCACGGAATAGATATGAGTCATCCAGTTCTTGCTTTGACTGTAACTATTGCTTCCATTTCTATTAAAGAAGGGTAAAATGGATACTTTTTCACATCACTTTTAGATCTAGCAAGTTTGTGATAACCCATAGCGTCATAAATTATATGTTTACAGCCGCTGGTCTACCGACCATTCAAATCCTAGATTATTGTAAAAACTTGTTTCAATTCGCTTTAGTTAGACTTGCTTCTCAAGAATCAAGATTTATAACCCCATTTTTTACTATGTCCGAAACAGTAAGAGAATAGAATGTTTGTTGTACTAATCTCTCACCCCTTTCTGTTCACTAATTTTGATCATTCCGCCTGAATCTTATACTTCTCAGGCTTTACTGGATCACAAAACGAGCTGGAGAAAAGCAAGGGAGTGGATTGATGATGGCAAATGCATGGCATCATCGATCAGATGCAATTTCTTCTGTAGTTGCATTAGTTGGAGTTGGTAAGCATTTATCTAATGATTAGATGTGTAAATCAACTACGGTCTTTGTTTCATTATACCTGATCTGGTAACGCATATGGCTTAATAGAGGGAGACAAAGTGAGTCTCTGAATTCCACTTACGTTCTTAATGAAGTCTCATGGGTCTTGCTATTGTTACAAACCCTTTAAAGGGAACTATGGAGAAAGGGAGACCTGAATTTGTGAAAAATTATGAAATACTACTTATGTGCAGGAGGGTCTATCTTTGGAGTTAAGTTCTTGGATCCTCTAGCTGGCCTTGTTGTCTCGGCAATGATTTTCAAAGCCGGATTGGAAACGGGACACCAAAGGTACTCATGCCATGTACATTGCTTTTTCGATTAGATTTCTCTATACAAGGGTTGGAATAGTGGTTACAAATATATGTCTTTTGGTTCCAACACCATGTCCATTGCTGCAATTTTTTTCTTTGTTTAGTGTCTTGGAATTGGTGGATGCTGCTATACCAGCTCAGCAATTAGAGCCAATAAGACAAACTATATTACATGTTGAAGGAGTCAAGGTACAGATTGTGGATCCTTGTACATGTCACGATGATAGGCATTCAAATACATAAACCATGATATATAACAATATAGGCATATCTTTTCTAGATTTAGTTTATCTGTAATCAGAAAGCATGCCGTAATGTGCTGTTTTATTAATATGGTGTCAAGACTCTCACGATATTCTTTATCCGTAGGTATGTCATCGGCTAAGGGGTAGGAGGGCTGGTTCATCGTTGTATCTTGATGTACACATTGTGGTGAGTCTGCTTCCTTCTGTCTAGTGTAGTAAAATTATTCCAATAAGATAAATCATGATCGTCTTTTCCTTCCAGGTAGATCCATTTTCCAGTGTAAGTGTTGCACATGAGGTAGGAGAATGTGTACGGGGACAGATTAATAAAAACCATCCTGAAGTGTCTGAAGTTTTTATTCATATAGGTATGCAGCATGCTGCATGATTAAAAACTTGTCTAAACAACTTATCCATTGCTTCCTGATCTTAGCTATCATCTCAAATCTTCCTTGCAGATCCGGCCTTTTTACATTCTTCTTGTATAAATATGGATCATGACAGTATAACAAATGCAAAAGATCAAGAAAGTAACATCTGCCAAGCGATTAAACAAGTTGAAACCACTGTCTCGGACATTTTTTCTTCACAGTTCTCTGAGGTACACCTTTGTTTTGTTTTCATATTCTAGTTATTCCTGTTTATTAGTTTAAGGACAGTGAACTCTTTCACATATCTGCAGAAAATTACGATCAAACGAGTTACACCACACTTGTTGCATAATAAGATTTTGCTGCAGATTTTAGTCTCCATGCCATCGACCATGACAATACAGTAACGCTCTTCCATGTCTGCATGTGTAGAACATTTCGCTACTCTTATAACCATGTAACAAGTATTTGGCTGCTCTGCAGGGACGCCATGAGAGCCGCTGAAGATGCAGAAAAAGAGATTCTGAAGTTAGCTCCAAATGTGGCTCGTGTCAGCATTCAGCTTAGTCTTAAGAACCCATTGCCTCAGTAATCAGGTCTGGTTTGTGGAGGAAATAACGGAAGAAAACAGCTCTGCGGTTGCTGTAACAACGAGAACTTTGAAAAGGAAAAAATTACAATGAGCCAGCTATGTTGATACCTATGTCAACTTTTTGTTGATAATATTCTGGCTTCCTTTTACACTGCTCTTAGCAAATTTTAGTATTGAAAGTTTGCAACTTGATGAGTCCGAAGCTGAGAAATGTTTTGGGAATGTAAAATTGTTGAGCACTGATTCTGACGATGAAAGTAAAATAACATCACAGCTTTCCGTAGCTTCTTTCAGCCTTGACGGTGCTACAATAACGGTAGCATTAACAAGAAACAAAAAAGGCAAAACATTTTCTATAACTATGTTGCTATATCGACTCTAACTTCTAAATTCCTCCCGATTTGGCGCTTGTTCTTGAGGTATACGCACAGATAGAGGACAATTCATTCATTTTCGTCAGTGTTGGAGCCATCCTCTACAGTTCCGTTTCTAAATTCAGAAGACACAAGTGAGTTATGATGGATGCGCTTTGTGGACTTTGCTCTTGACTTGCTAATTGATTCCGAAGCCTTCTTCTTTTTTGAGTTACCAAGGTACCCGAAAGCAAAAGCTTCCAATGCCTTTGTAGTCAATGGTCGGGTCCTTGTACTCTGCCTCCGTCCAGGAAGCAGATCCGATGTTACCTGCGGCTCCTGAGACTTACACTGCATTTCTACATCCATTTGAACAGATGACTGTTCAGCACATGAGCTCTCACTGTTCTGCACAACGTCTGTCATGATAATATCAGTACCATCAACTTCACGTTCTATTGAGATTTGTGAAACATTCAAGTCGAAATCTTCTCTGGTTTCAGATATTCCTGGTGATATTTCACAGCCTTCGTTTCTTCTACAAGAGCTATCTACTGCGAAGGAACTGGTTGAGGACAATTTCAGAGTTTGATCTTGATCTTTATGCTCTTCTCGCATCAACATAACATTTAAATCTGCTTCTAATGGGTTTGGACTCATCTGTGTCCCTTTCTTCACTTTTTTCTTCTTTCTAGACTGGGTTTCACCAAAACAACCTGATTCTCTCAAGGTACAATCTGCCAAGCTACTCCTTTTTCGGCAGACAGGTAACAACTTTGAATTTCTTGGTCTCCCGCTTTTGCGGTTCTTCTGCTGTCTCTCATTGAGAGAAATGGTGCTTCTACTTGTGGCATTGTCCATGTTTACACAACTGCTCTTACCAGAACTAAGGCTGCCCCCACCACACCCTCTCGAAGTCATTGATTTAGCTGTTGTCTCTGCCTTGTTTTCAGATTCCTCTGACAGGTTACCCTCAGATTCACTCAAGTAACTTGGGAAATGTGCTATTGAGCTGCCGGTCCCAACAGGCAGAGCTCTTAACTCTTTCAATTTACATCCTTCCACACCATTCGCCTCACTAGTATCAACAATTGTAAACATCATGACCTCCTGGCTTGTACTTGTTTTGCTGCGTGGTTGAAGGTACCTTTTCTTCTTCTTGCTGTTTGGTGAAGAATCATCAAGCTCCTCTAACTTTATGGGCGGTTCATTCTTGATTATCTCTTCTTTGCTCCCTTTCTTATCCACATCCTCATCAGTTTTAAGCTCAAGAAGTGTCGGATCTAAAGCAACTTTGTTCAAGACATCAGTGAGAGAATCAAAGTAGTGATTCCCCTTTGACATCTTCCTCCTGGAAAATTTACTGGCTTCCGGTATGAGAAAAACAAGAGAATTTCTTGGACCATCTTTTGGCTGCTCAGAGTGCCACCCTCTTGCCAATAAACGTGGCCAAACAGCTTCCCAGAAGAGGTCACTGGACTTTGTTTTGCTCATCCTGTATTCTCCGGTTAAGTATTTAACTATATCCGCGATTGGAAGATCATTGCATATTCGTACTTCAGTGTTATGATTCAACTTGGTTGGCTCTAATGCGCAGGTCAGATCTCTTTTCCCTTTACCTATACCAAAAACTTCTGTGAGCATATCAATACCTACAGTATTTTTTAAAGTGAAGACATAATCCTCCAGTGCAATCTTATCTTCCGTAAATGCTTTAGATACCTACGAAACAACACATGGAAATCTCAGGATTCTACATTTTGACAATGTCCATTTTCAGATTCAGATTAGCTACGCAGAATACATACCTTAAGCAATGTATTCTTGCATTCCTCGGATACATGAGACGAGATCCGAGAGAGCAACTCTTGTTGCCTCCAACCTGATAATAACTTTTGGCCTTGAACAGAACGCCTGCTTCTTGATTTGCGTCCATCTACCCATCTCCTGTAATCATTAGACCTGTAAAAGCTGCCGTAATAGTATGAGAGCATATCTCCCATCTGCTTGCTCCCAACAAATCTCTGCACCAAGACAAGGTTTTTCCCAAGACAGTAGAGGCCAAGAAGAAATCTTTGTTGCTCAGCGTCTGCCCAAGATTCACCCAAAGTCCCAGGAAATGGATAGAGGCTCTTATCAAGCCAGTCAAACTTGAACTTAGCATTTCTTTGGCATGGCAATGCAAGCACAATACTCCTCGGTTTTAAACTAGCAGCCGGTTCAGCTTTTTCCAAGGGAAGATTGGTTGATGGAGTGCGTTTCTCACTATCTGATTCACGAAAACCTCTGAATTTCTCACTTCTAGTCCACATAAGTGGGATAGGTAAGCCAAATGTAGGGATGTTCTGCAGTTGAGACTCTGATTCAAAGCATTTAATGAGCTTTAAACGTTCATACTGTGGAACTAGCACGGGTATATCTGCCTGATATAGATCTCCAACACGAGGAAGTACCTCAGGGTCTCCGTTGATACCACTGAGATATGCAGAATATGGGGAATTAAGTTGCTCAGAGGATTCATCGACAAAACCTTCCATGTCATCTGAATGATTTGGCTCCATCTAGCAAATAACCAACAAATACACATCGTAAGACAAGAAAGAAACGAAATCTTGATAGGTGTTTATGAGCCACAAACACATCGAAAGCAATTCTATAAAGACAAGACGGGTTTATGGTGACAAAATCATTCCCAAATACCTGAGAACCCTAAGAGTTGAAAGAGAATGCAGATAAATTTCATGAGCTCAAGTTTAAAGACGCGAAGAGCAGGCCCCAACGAATTCCAGACAAATCAAAACCATCGTGAAACAAACTGAGCAGCGAATTCAATAAAGAAAACTCATCAGAGAAGACAGAAATGAGTTAGTATTATTATTCAGAGAAGTAAAGACCTGAATCGTTTCGCGAACTTATGTATAATAAACCAAACAAGGAAACAAAAGAAGTCATTTTTAACGAAACAGCATAAGACCCAACCGACTCTCGTAATCGTATGCATACAATATATATATATATATATTGAGAAATGAGGAAGGAAGACTTTTGGTAGGTAACCTTGAGAGAATAGAAGAAGAAGTCGAACATTCAACGAAAGGCAACGTCGAGCAATCAAATTGACCCAAAAATGAAGCTATTTCGAATCTAGATGTCAACTTCAAGCTAACCATACGATACGAACAACAAACGGCGAAACTGACAGAGAGACAGAATAATATATAATCAAAAAACTTGAATATATATATTTATCGAGGAAAACAAAAGAAAGAAAAACAAGTCAAGTAAAAAGACGGAGACGAAGAGGAAGAAGAAGAAGAAGAAGACGTGAAGAGGTTTGATGAGATTTACCTCTTCCTAGTCTTGTCGTAAAACTCAGCTTTGCATCAAAAACCAAAGTTTGAAATTGTAAGTCGCAGAGTGGTCAACTGATAAAAGGAATGGAAATTGCTGGTAAAGAGAAGAAACTCATAATCCGGTGTGTATTGTTGGTATAGTTGTAAATGTGTTTGGAAATGATGGATCTTACGCTTTGCTTCTTCTTCTTCTTCTTCTTCTTCTTCTTCTTATTTTGAGAGAGCGTGACTCCACGCGTTCTTCTCCTTGATGGGCCTTTATTATTAAACTGGATCTTCAATTTCCCAAATTACCCTTGTCTTAACGACTGTTTCTTCTCCTCTTTTGCCCTCTTTCCGTCATTTTGAACATGTTTTTTTGTTTTCGCTTTCGTGACAACTTAACCTTTTTCTTAAGTCGTAATTTATTTAAAACACATCATCCTCCAAGTCCTATCTTCTACTTTACTTCTAGCATCTGGTTGTCTTCAGTTACTTCACATCTATCTATTCATATAGTTACTGTTGTGAGAATTTTCTTTACACTCATTGTCAATTTTGACTGCCTATTCAAACTAATGTTTGTAAGTACGGGATACATTTATCCACAAAAGACTTCCAAAGTACGAAACCAAAACACAAACGTTTGATTTCTTTTTTCCCAATAATATTTAGTTTCTCATTGCACAAATGTGTTCGTAAAATCCCTTATATGTATATTTTCTCAACTTAAAAAATAGAGAATGTGTATTTTTATCAGAAAAAACACGCACACAAACGTGTTAATATATACGGATAAAATATAGATATACATATTGTGTTAACAGAAGAATCAGGCCTGAGAATCGCTTAATAACAAGCCCAAAGTTGAGCTAAGCCCATTGGAATACTTGAGATCATATATAAAGCCTATGTTATTTATAAGATCATGTTCGTTGTCGAGGCCTATGATGGCGCAATGGAGATGTTATTCTTCCGAACCCAATGGGCTTTGAGAAGATAAATGGGCCAGATGTGATAACCATTAAATACATTCGCAGGCCCGGCCAGGTCAACAAACGTATATGAGTAAACAAATGAGGATATATTATAAATAAAGAGAACAAAAAAAATGAGCTAAAAGAAGTAAAAGACAGACTAAGTTTGGTGTTAATGCATTGGACCACACACAAAACTACTCAGCACGCTTGTTAGATTCACTAAACTTCCATCTTAATAATACAAGTGGGATTTATAAATGCCATGAATTATTTCTTTTGGTGTTAATAATTAAATAATAATGCATGACCACACCTTCTTTATTCCACATTATTAAATATATATATATGTTTATTTAGAGGTATTGGAGAATCCATAATACAAATATTCCTTAACAATTTAAATCAGTAGTGTTTGGTTAATTGTTTTATTTTCTCTTAAGAGAACATTTTTCACGAAGGCATATTTTTGTTGACCAACTTTAGAATTTAATATCTTAAAATCTGTACTATGTATATTACAATATAAGGTATTTTCGATGATTAGTTACAACCTTAAGGAAGGGTCAGTTTCTCATCTTTTAATCAGGAGGTATATGTATAGATATTTAACACCAATTTAGCAAGTAATAATTATAAAGTATTAATTCAAAAGTACTACTTCATAGTAATATTTAAATGCTTAGAACGTCATTATGCATCGTTTTAAAAATGAGAAAACTAAAGACGTAATTAGTTTATGAGTAAGAAGGTGGTCCGATCCACTATAGGCCGACACTTGTCCTCAGTTTTCAATAATGCTTTTACAAATATAGCTGTAATATTTAACCACCTGACTTTAGGTTTTTCGGGAAAACAAATAAACTAAAATAATACCCTAAATATCATCAATACTTCTAGAACACCATCTTCCATCTCCATACTAATCTGAAATTAAATCCCTTTTTATGTTAACATTAGCTAGTTTTTAAGTAACTAACATAGTAAATATATTGTATCACAGCTCATATACTTATCGATGTTTCTTCTCAACATATATTATGGAGGAGGAATCTACATTATATTGGATGGGACTTTTTATAAAGGATTGTTATCTGTAAATACAGACACATGATGATAATTTAATTCACTGAGAGGACAAAATGATCTTATAAATTAGAAATGATGCTTAAAAAGGAAGTAAGAAATTAAGAGAGAAGCTATATATAGGCTCTTCAATCTTGGCAAGGAGACTACTAATTATAGACCACGAGACGTGCTCTCTTCTGGTCCACACGTTTTTATATTATCCTACTAAATTACCTCTTATCTTCTTTTCACTTTCTCATGTTTCTTCGTTGGTTAATCATCAAATCAATGAATAATAAAGATAAATGGATTCGGAATTCTTTTGATGAATTGGTAGAGTTCCTGTTTCAATCAGTAACCTAAAATGGGTTGAAAATATTATTGGTTGAGAAGAGTTTTAAGACTGAACTCCGAGTTGACGTCAGCATGAGGACACATGTTTAAACTCAAACCCACTTTCCCTTTTAGGTCACACTAACGCACAACACTACATTATCATATAGCTACTTTCAGAATGTATATATCTGTCGCTGTATTTTGATTTCGCCATCTCGTATCAATTTCTATCATTTAATTTGTTTTCGTTCTTGTCTCTAGTTCAGACCATTCTCACTCATGTGCCCAAGTCTTTGGTGCCACAAGGTAGAACGTTGACCAGCATCA